>CM045466.1:24469132-24669132 GCA_024666655.1 Dascyllus trimaculatus | reverse complement strand
CCCTCTTAATTTCCCCACTGTTGCTTGAAAATTTGGCAAAATACAGTTTGTGTGAGCCAGATTCATTTAAATGACAACAAGGAGTCTTTAGTCACACAGTTCTGCACTTAGACACAGTGGTGCTTTGAAATAAGTGCTAATATCAGCATGCCAACATGCTCACCATGACAATGCCAGTATACTGATGTTATGCAGGTCGAATGTGGAATGTTTAATATTTAAAACATTTGGTATGGCAATCCATACCATAGGTCTTCAAACAGGACCATCAGTCAGTAGGCTTCATTTGCTGGGGATCATGAATGTCTGTACAAAATTACATTTTATCTCATTTAGTTGTTGGAATATCTCAGTCTGTCCCAAGGAAGTGGACATTGCCAGCATGACTGCCACTTTCACCCCATAAGTGTCTCAGATTTTCATTTATCATGCATCCTGTGGGTGTGGAATGAAGCAGATAAAAATATTGCAGCTTTGTAACTTAAAAAACACTTTTCTTCATGTTTTCTCAGATATAACTTTGTTGATATTTACATCAAAGCATTAAAGTGAAATTATTTGTTTGTTCTCCTTTTATACCTGAACTTCACTTTCCAAAACATTTTGTTTATTTTGGACCAATCATTGGCCAGAAAACCTGATAAATGGCTACTAGGGCTGGAGATGATTTAGAGGTTCTGTCGCTGAGGTGACCATTATCTCTATTCCACAGACCGGTTAGGTTGTCACAGTGACAGAAATGCACTTCCATCACAGGACAGGAAAGCACGAGTACCCAGATCAGCGTTATCTGTACCCACATTTTTCTTTTGTTTTCCTTAAACCCTTAAATTTCAGAGCACTGTATGAATACAAAAATATGTTTTTGTGAATTACAACATTTTCTAGTTGTTTATAGGTGTCAGAAATTGTGTTTCTTTTCTGAATTGATGAGTATTCGAGTGTAGACTGCTATATTTCACATTCATAATGTCTTATCTTTTACACGGCATGTTGTAACTTTTTAGAGTGAAACCTCCCAAACACAGACTAATCAGTCAGCCAGAAAAATGTTGTTCAAAACTAAATCTGAAATCCACCTGCCATTATGTTGCTGTGACATACATATTTCTTTATCCCTGTGTCATTCTTGCTCTAAATCATTTTAAATCCAGTATACTGTACCAAGTGTACATCTTTGAAAAACAAAAACTAAATGTAAAGCAGAAAGCTAAAAAGTGTTTTCCTTTTTATCTGGTCGTCGATGTGAAAGATAATTATTCCCTCAACCATGCTTGGCCAATATGATCAACTGTGGGGCCAAACGTAGAAAGAGGAGGACAACTGAGTAGGTGGACCAACAGGACAGCAACGTGGAGACCACAGGAAAAAGAGGCAAAAGAGGAGAGGGAAGGTGAGGAGTAGATTGGATGGATGAGAGGGGAGGGAAGACAGGATGAGAGAAAGAAGGGGGCGCAGAGAATTAAAAATGGATGGGGAAAGTCAGCCTTGTGTAATGGTGAGACAGAGTGCAGTTGGGTAAGGGGGTTGGCTGGAGGCAATTAGTAGAAACCATAGCCACCACCCTCATTAGCCTGGGTGATGGTGGAAGTAGAAGGGGGAAGCAGAGAAACAACAGGGTGAGCTGGCAGAGGAGAGGTGTAGAAGTGGTGATACTCTGAGCAGTGTCTGTCCTGCTCACAGTATCATATGGTTTCTGAATGTCATAGGTCAGCTTGTATTTTCGCCTCCTTTGCTTCTCTCATTACCACAGACTTGTCTTAATAAACCGTACTGGATCAGCTAATTACTTCTATCCTTACTCATCTTCTACAGTCCTCTTCCTGTTTCTTTAAAGTGGTGATACTTGACCCCCTGCATAGGGGCTGTCCCAGTACCAAAAGGATGTTTTGAACATGATGCCTGCCTAAATGTCTTGAACTGACAAGACACCACAGCAATGACCTAAAACATTAGGTAAAAACGGAATGAAATATGACAAAATATGATTTTTTTGTGTGTGTTTTAATAAATTAAAGAAAAGAAAATGAATGCCAACGCACAGGAGTGGAGGGTGTAAAAAAGGCCTAAAACAAGATAAGGGATTTAATGTACCTCAGCATCCTTACACATTTGCATGTATGAAACCAGAACTAGAGGAGGATCAGCTCTGTACATGTTCACATCTCTCCACCTTCATATGTCACACTGCTGCTAATAAAAGGTTTAATCTTTGCAGAAAAATGTGGTAGCAGTACTTTAGTGCACATTTAATTCACCCACTTTCACTCCTGTGGAAAAATTCAGTTGGTCTGCATACCTGTGAATGCCTGATTTGTAACAGATAGCAAGTTATGGTAAAGCTGACGCTACCAGTGTGAACACTGCATTTGTATATTGAGATGTTTGTCACATTTCCTATCCTGGCACTCTTTGAATCTTTTGAACAATTCTGTCTTTGAGAATCTTTGCTAAATTGGATGTGTTAGCTCCCTCGATCTGTGTAGGTAAAACATCTTTTGCACACAGCCTTTTGTGGTGTCCCTGGGATATCTCTGTCGGCTGTAAGCAAAATAATGGCATAGTTTGCTTTGTGTGTCTGTTTTGACAATCTGTGGATAATCTGCAGGAGTACTTGCATTTGCATTAACGACTCTTGTTTTGCCTTCATGAAAGCTGTAGTGTGCTCATTATTTAAAAAAATGTTGGCACGCCTACTATATGTGCAGAAAGAGAAAGCACAGCGCTGCGCACACAAACACACTGCCCTACAGCCACATATTGGAGCAGCCCACAGGAAATGAAGCTTCCCATGAAACAGTCATGCTTGAAGTATCAGCACCAACAAAAAGGGGTATTGCATTGTTCTTATTGGCATTTCCTTTCTAGTAATTGTATACTATCCAACACAGTGCAATGCATTCTCTTGCTTTAAAGAAATTAGTTTTACCATTGTCTGTATGGCTCCTACTAGAATGCAATATCATCATGTGACAACACACATTTGCCTTTGATGACGTTGCACAGCAACAGGGGCAACTTAGGCCCACCCACAGGCAACCACCCACCCGCTGAGGAGCACAAAAGACCCCACAAATGGACATCTCTGAATAAAATGGCTTTAAACTCAACACTGCATCTCCTTGGGTCCCCAGCAACATACCCATTCATTTTTAAGCAGATCGGATGTACAGTCATTAGGAAAAGTGAAGAACAGACCAACACACAGACACACAGCAATTCCTTCATTTATTAGTGAGATGTATCATTCCTCTGGCTCACTCTCCTTTCAATCCCTTCTACTGTCTATGACGACAGACTGTTCTGACCTGTGTGAACATTAAAAGATATCTTTAATTCCATCTCTCTCTTCTTGACATCTACAGGAACCACAAGGGAAAGAAAGGCTTTAGACAGCTTTTAGCACTTTCTAAATCTACTGTTCCTAATGTTTTAGAAGACAGTTCCTGGAAAGGGCTTGTGCTCTATGACTAATTGGTCCAATGGGGACTCAAATAGAACCACAGCACTGACTAGAAAAGACAAGATTTCTGATTAAATTATGTAGAGGTTTTGCTTGAACTCATTTAGCTTTATATACTGTTTTGTATGTGAATTATTGTCAGTTAAAATATTGACATTATTATTTTGTCACTTTAACTAACAATGGCCCATTAAAAATAGATATGTTTATGGCTTTTAGTCCCATCTGATGTACAACTTATTCATTGTTTATTGTCAAAATCTCTCAAGAAAATGCTTATAATAAATATATTTTCCCTTTCAACTGATTGCTTGTTAGCCTTTACTATGCCCTGAAACTTAACATTGTTTCTCATGTCAAACAACCAGCCCCAAAAAAAACTCCAAGTGGGGGCGACTTAGTGTGAAGCAAGGGCAGTAAAGCAATTAAGGAGATGGTGTCATTTGAGACGAGCTGACGTACTTAGTACAGTATGGACACAAAAAGCAGGCGTGGCCTAGCTTACACTCACAGAATAATGCATGGGCCAGAGGCACCGAGGTGTAACCTATAGCCAGGTTATATAGTAAAGGCCCTGACTATGCAGTAGCGCAGCACAAATGCAGAAACGGAAATGATGTGATCAAATGCAGACATCTTCTGAAATTGCCAAACAAGATACACATTAGGGATGGACAATAAATACACTGGATTTACACTTCAACTGAAATTTGAAGCAATGCAGTTTGACAATCGCAAAGGTTGCAATTTAAGTGTCTGATCAAAGGCCACACTTTTAATGGTGTCATTTGTGGTAATGTTGCATCACCGTTTTAAATCTATTACACTGTGAACATTGAATTGGAGCTAGACTTTAAAAAATTATATTAAATCACAGTTGCATTGTCTATCAGAAAAAATCACCATTAGATATTTTGCCCCAGTCTTTCAGCCCAAGTACCAACATAGTGTCCTCTTACCGAAGTTCTTTACTGCACTTGACATTTAAAATGCTGCTTATAAAAAACAGCAAATGCAGAGAAAATCATTCAGTTTCTCTTTCACTCTTGTGAAATACATTTTTGAGCATGGGTTGCTGTGCTGCAGTAACTTATTAGGGAACTTAATAAGTTACTTCTGTGCTGCAGTAACTTATTGCGGCCATACCGCCTTGTGGATGCCCGATCCCGTCAGATCTCGGAAGCTTAGTGAGGTTGGGCCTGGTCAGTACCTGGATGGGAGACCGTGAGGGGACACCAGGAAGCCTGGGTGAATGCAGTGTGAGAGTGAGTGGTTGGTGGTGGTCGGAGGGGGCCGATGGCGCAGACTGGCAGCCTCGCCTCCGTCAGTCTACCCCAGGGCAGCTGTGGCTACATACTGAATGTAGCTTACCACCATCAAGTATGGAGTGAATGAATAAGGCAATGTAAAGCGTCTTTGAGTGCCTTGAAAAGTGCTATCTAAAACCAATGCATTATTATTATTATTATTATTATTAAATAGAGAGCAAACAAATAATGTACTGCTGCAACAAACTGAGAAAGCTGATAGCACCAGTGCTACCAACTGAAAACTTCGTCTGAAAACCAGCATTTATACATCTGTAAGAGGCTTAATTTTTAATTTGCTGCACTGCTATTAATGAAATAAATTTCTGCACATCTTGTCACGTGGCCAATGACACAGTTTTGATCAAATTTTGATTATGCCATTTCTTATTTTGTCAGTGTGTTACTTTGTGAAATACGTTTTAGGGAACTACAAGAGAGTTTTGAGGTTTCAGTCAGTAAGTAATGTAGTATTGTTTCCATTACTGGTATTGACTTTTACATATATGTTGTAATTAAAGATAAAATTAAATAAGTTTGCCCTTTTTTGGGGGTATGATTTTACTCTTGATATAGTAAATACATTTTAATAACACTTCACAAAGACAACTGAAAGTACAGCACACTTTCAAATTTTTGTAGGTAGGTTCCAGATCCAAGGTAATCTTTATTATCAATGTCTTGCAGTCAGCAGTACACCACAGTGGTACACAATTTCACCACACTCTAAAATCACACAATCAACTCTAAACATAGCCAACTAACACACGCAGATCCAAGTGTTGCTGTTTGTTGCCATTAGTCCACCACCACCACTCTGTGGGGGGGGATAGACTTTCCTACCAAACTGACAAACACTAAAACAATTGTTGTGTTCATTTATTAGTCTGGTATGGTTTTTAAAAATGGTTGTTTCCATTAAATATTCTCTCAGAGTCGTCGCTGTTGTGACACTGTTTGTCACTCTTTCCATTTGTTTGTAACAGCACACTCATTGTGCTTCACACAACACGCAGTCTAGTTAGCATCCAGTAGACGAGGCATCAAAACACACCGAAATGTGAAACCCATTTAGAATTTCATCTTTCCTGTCAGAAATGAGGGATAAGATGCATCGTAGAAATGCCAGAGTCAGAATATGGCACAGTGCATTAACAGATCTCATTACACACACAATTAGAGTAAGGAGTGGTTTCACTCTCTGACCCTTTCATGCTCCATGAAGTACACACAAGGGTATGCAAACACACACACCAGTATCCAGTTGATCAAATAGACATTCACATCCACATGCACATACACACACACAGTGAAATCAACTCATTAGTGAAGAGGAATATTAAAATAATTTCCCTGCAGCCATCCAAGGTTCATGACCAGGTGAACAGAGTCAGGTGATGGAATTACTGCCATGCATGAAGCCATCTGGATCTATGCCTGTGTGTACATATCAGTGTGTACAGCAGGGGCATATAGAGTTCTGCAGTTACACTGTGTGTAATATGCACAACCATTTAGACTAGTAAATGCACTATCAAACATCAAGGACTAGGGGACGAGTTTGTCCCCTGGCAGAGGCCTCGAACAGAGCAAAAGCAATTGACACACAAAATACTCTGTGTTTTGAGCCAGCCCATCATTCTTTTCACAATAAATAAAACTTTAGTCCTCGCTTTTACTTTTGCTATTATAATTACTAATGAACACAGCAAACATGTTCTCTGGAAGTTGTTTAACATTATTTGCTGAAATGTGGGTAATTACTGAGAGCAGATGTAGTCATCTCAGGAAAAATGTGCACATCCAGTAATTCTTCAAACATTTGGCATGTCACATATGAATTATAAGAGTTTCACAGTATTTGAAAGTGTTTTCTTTTATTATCTCCCCCTGAAACCTTAGATCACATCCTTCTCTCTGGTTTCTGTTGCTCTCTCAGTCTCCCCGAGGTCTTAATAAAAAAAGAAATATTAAGAAGAATTCACTGCTTGCTCACCAGTTAAAAAAACTGTGACCTGAGGGTAAAGGCAGAGCTGGAGACCCTCCATAGCTTAAGTGTAATATGAGTCATAAGTTGCAGGGTCCATGACTTAGCTACACCTAGCTGTCTGTGGTGAATAATGCATGTGGTAGGGCCCCAGGCAAGCCATGGTTCTCATGTGTGGTCACTGTGCTGGGGCCAGAGGATTATCAGCAGGCAACGCTTGGGTTTCACCTGGCATCAAGGGTTATCCGTTCATCTGAAGTGAGCGAGTGAGCTGACCAGCACTAGGGTTTCACCTGGCGCCAGGGGGTTATCTCACTGACATGGAGTCAGATTCAGTCATGGCAGTGTGGAGTGTCCCCGGATTTTGCATAAGTGGTTCTGAATGCTGGCGGAATCCCCTTGGGAAATCAATACGGATGCCCGAGGTGAATAAATTCAAAGCAAGCAAGAAGGTAATAACACAGACGCCCTGCCCATCATATCATTTTTGACCTCTCTGTCACATTCTGAATTCTGTTTGATGCATCTTAAGCCTCTGGAGAAACTGAACAACTCAGAAATTGTGCTTCACGTTTATGATGATGATGACCGTGTGTTAGCGGCACCAGTACCAGTAATAGCTATGGTGCTGGTAATGAAAATGGTAATGGGAATAATTATTCAGATTAATAGCCACATCTATGTTTCTTTTATTTACATTGATTGTAAGTTACTGTTTTAATCATTTCAATGCATGTCTAGTAATTTGACTTGTCTTCCTCATTAGACTGGCATACATTTTACATATACAATTTAGTAGCTGCTTCAGTGATAACTAATGAATCGCTCCACACTAGATGTCTATCAAACGCTCCACTTCCATTTGTCTTTCAACTACAATGACAAATTGATCAATTATAATTTGATCAGAAGCTAATGATGATTACAGTGATGTATTTGATTAGAGTGCAGTGTATATCAAATGTCTGCTTTTGGCAGTGTTGAACGATCCACACAGATATATTAATTATTTGGGTGTCTCATAAACTCAAACAATTTCTGTAAAATAAAAATATACTGTAGCTGTGCTTTGTTGTTTTTTGCCACTGCTCACTAGTTATGCTTTTTCTCTCCCTCCTCCTTTCCATTACCCTTTACACTGTCCATCAACCTCTCTTTCCATTCCCTCCCCATTCTCTCTGAATAGCGCTACATTAAGTCCTAATAGCACTGGAAAAGACATACTACCCAATAACTTGGGTCTGTGCAAGTGCCATTTATCCTTCCCTTGCCTTTTAAGTGCTCAAATAAATATCGCTGCAACAACATTAAACGTGATTGGCTTTGTATTCAATGCCTAAGCAAGAATAGAAGTAGAAGTCCGCACTTCATCATCTACAGTTGTTTTTGTCACAGTTTTGTGCATTCGAAGTATCCTCCCAGCTTAATGTTTGACATTGTTTTGCCGTAACCATACTGAGTGAGTAGGACACTGTTAATCGATGATGTGCATGTAAACATTGCCATTTGGAAGGCAAAAATCAAAAGGAGTTACTGATGTAGACACAGAATCACACACAGACACACACGCACACAAACAGAAAGGCAGATAACCAATCGCGTACTATAAACACACATGCGCAGACATAAGTGCTTGTTCTCTCTCTGTCTCTCTCACACACACACAGTCTTGCACACAGACACATATACACAGGTACAGACACACACACACACAAATATTCAAAAAACACACACAAAATTGAGTTTGCTGAAGCATAATAATACAGTATGTGTTCAACATCATTAGTTGTGCTGGGTTATTAAACATCCTCCTAACAGACTTTCACAATAATATGTCAACACCATCAATCAGTGTGCAAACAGAAAACTGTGGCTCTCGGTGGGGTTCAGGGCAAGCAACAACAGCCAGTCAACAATTTGTTGTTAGATAGTGGTTTATCCTGTTCTGTCTTAACGACCTGATCGACTGCTGAGAACGCAAGAACAGCTGTTTCAATGGTACAGTAGAAATGCTTGCAATCAACCAACACAGTACTGCAGGATGTCCCTAAAACTGATATTTAGGATGATGCCAAAATTTGAAAATGTAGTATTGTAGGTGCCAAAGGTACTGTAGATTCTGTTTGTACCGGAAATACTGAACAATAACAACAACACGTGGCAGGTGCAGGGACAGCAACAGATCAACTGGTCTTGTAAGGAAAAAAAACATAGCCACACTCATAACAGTGCCACAGAGCTTTTGAATGAAAGATGTAAACACCTCCAGTGTGGCCTGTCAAAGCACTTCAAAGACAGGCATCCAGATCTGAACAGAACTCAAAGTAAGCAAATTTTCTGTTGTCAACTGTATAATAACACATCAAAATTCAATTCAATTCATTCTGCATCATGACAACAAGCTCAACCATATAGCAAAAGTCTATTACCCACTAGCATCTGCCATAACAACAACAAGGAGTCCTCCTACCAATGGTCTTGCACCTACAGAGCCCTGATGTCAACATAATGGAGTCTGTCTGGGTTTACATGAAGAGACAGAAGATACTACAACAGCTAAACACCATTTCCACACAGAAGGCAAAGTGTGAGCATCAGTAGCAGCAGTGAGTGTTTCATCTTGGTGTCTACATAGGAAGCGTTCAGGAAGTGTTGAGTATAGGTCAACCATGGTTAGAAGTGCTAAGAGCTCAATAGACAATGACTGTAGTTAAATGCATAAAAGGCAGAGAAATAGGGTCGTGGCTACGTGCATAAAGAACATAACACACAAGTCGTTTCACTGATGTTGTAGACAGCTATACAAATTCATATAAAAGCCTATTGTGCTGTCAGAAACTGTGAGACAGAGGACTCAAAAAAGCAGCTTAAACTCCACCTGTGTAGACATAGCGTTAATCCTCAGAACAGTAGCACGTTTTCTAATTTCTTGGCTTATAGGAACCCAATCTAAATGCCAAGGATTTCATTATTTAACAGTCATTACACTGTGCAATCAACATTTGTTTCACAGTGATAAGTTAAAGCAATTAGCTTGCCTATTGTCACTTGAAGAAAATTAGAAGATGGATTGAAAGCTTTGCCAATCTCCGCTTTCAACTTTTCTTTCAAATCAAAACTATTACAACCCAGACAGATATCAAATATCAAGCAGCAATAGAAAAAAACAAGACTTAATCCGTTAAAGAGCTCTACCATTCCCAGATAAATGTAAAACTATGGATACAGAGGTGTAGGGTAGATCTATTATTGTATATATCTTCTTTAAACTTCAGAGCAAGCCAGGCCTGTGGTCAATGGTCAGGATAAACTTTGAACTCACCAAACCTGGATGTTCAAAGGTCCCTTTGAACTGCCACATATTTTTTGATCTAATCTTTTTATTCCTATTCTGTAAGATGAAATATGAATCACTACTGCACATTCAGAATTTCACAACACCTGCGAGCTCTAACACAACAACAATAGTTCGGTCTGGAGAATTTAACACCCTGCCTCATGATAGAAGTTACACCTAAAATTCTGATGTAAAGCATCTCTCTTGGCAAATATTCAACACTATCTCTAGTTGAAAGTTTCAAGTCTGTTGCACCTCTGAACACCCCCAGCAGTTTTGAGTCAGTCTTTTTCAGTGCATCTAAGTTGAAGAAATTCAGAAAGCCAAGGTTTGATGTACTTTTGGAAGAGAAGGTTACAGTGTGAATACTAGAACAGCACTCAGAGAGCGCAGACCTTCACCAAGCAAATTCAGTCCATCCCAACACAATCTCCCAATGACAAAGTATCATTTAAAACAGTTAGTTGTCCGGTAAGCGCTCTCACACCGGAGCACTGCTGTGGTTGAGCACGAGCAGCCGACATCCACCATATATGTGCAATGCACTTTCCTACCACAAGGCAGCACTGCAAGGCTTTCTAACACTCCCAATATTAAAGAATCTTTTTTAAAAAATCCTGGATCCTGGTGATCCTGATCACTCCCACAATTTCATCATTTGTTCCTTGTCCCATTTCACACATTTCCTGAAAATTTCATCCGTCCATGACTTTTCAAGTTATTTTGAACACAGACAAACAAACAAACAAACCAATGTCGGCAAAAACACAACCTTCTTGGCAGAGGTAATAGTACATGATTGTTGCTTTTATAACAGCAAGAAATTTATGCATACTAGAATCCAAACTTGGCTTTCCACCTGCTGCAGTGGCTTTAGTCCTCAAAATTCAACAAGTTTCTCTTCTCCAATCAGTATTCGGACAGGAACAACTTTCAAATAATCAAATTCATACTTTTTTAAACAGTTCTAAAAGCAGTGGTTTCCATCCTTTAACAACTCTAATTACCATGTCAAACAACAGCAATCATGTACTTGCTGGAATGTGGTACCTATGTAATGGAAGTGACACCTCTACAATGGCTTTCAATACTTCCCAGGGTTGACACGTGAATAGTGCAGATATCTCTTTAAACACCTACTGGTGAAAAAACTTTTGCAAAGTCTTTGCTGAGGTAAAATCACTTTTAGCTGCCACATAAAAAAGAATTCCGTCAGGGCAAGCAGCATGATTGAGGAGTGGGCAGACTCACACAATGTCAATGTGGAAGCCATGAACATAATGATTTAAAAATGCTGCTCACACTGTACTGTGGAGCCCCTCTGCTTCTCTCAAACTGCCAAACCTGTAGGTCTACAACAGGAATCATGGGCATTTTTGGACTCACAACTTCTTAAACTCTGCATTTTAATGTTTCTGAAGGCAGACAGCCTGGTCAACGCCAGGTGTTAGATTTTTGTGCCCCTCCTTACTCATTCTCCAGTAAACTTGACAAAATAACCGGATGAAGAGAAGAAATGGAGAAAAAGTTCTTGTTACAGGACAGAAGTAAATAAAGGCAGTACAGGGGTAACACAAGAGGAAAGGACAGAGAAAGGGAAAGAACAGAGGTCAGAGTAAAGCAGAACACAAACTAAAGAAAAACTGAGAGGTGAGGAACTAACAATAAACATTTTTCACTGGTACGCTTTGCCATAGACCATGTCGACATCTTATTGTATCCGCTTCTATGAAAACGTATTGCTGCAAAGCAACTTGTTTCCCATGGGTCTGCTGTCTTGGCAATATAAGTGAAAAATACAAAAATATGAGTGGCTGTGCATATAACAACTAGAAGCTGACTGACATGTTGTTTTCAGGACAATACCAATGCCCATTTTTACTAACCAAGGATGCTGATAACTGAGATTTGGAGATGATATTCTCTGATAGCCAAAGAGAGACAGAATGACTGATAATGGGAGGGCTGGTGAGGCACCACTCTGACCAGGCTTGGCCAAAACAAAGAGGGAATGACAGACAGTACCAGGCTAATGTTTCAGATCATTTCCTTGGGCTGTGCCACTGGGGACTGATGGTCTGTACTAATTCTAACTGAAATTAAACTAATACACTATAAAATTTGCCAGGCCCACCACATTAATTGGCATGTACCGCATGCAGCCACAAACAACATTAGTGGTCTCCACAAGTGAAACAACATAGAGACAGAGATTGTTTTATGCAATCGCTCTCACTTTTTAAGAATAATGGTGAGCAGCACATCAGAGTGGTGCAGATGAATGCTAGTTTGATGAGTGCCTTCGATTTTACACTCAGACTATAAGCCATGGGGACAGGCTGGTTTGTTATGCCCATTGTACCGTTGTGGTTTCTGACACTAAATAAGCTGCAGATGCCCCTCCCATTGCCGGAAATTTACCCATAGCAGAGGAAAACAAAGATAATGAGAGCTCAATAGCTGGTAAACAAACATAAATATTTACAGTGCAATTAGTCCTTACATAACATGAATATGGACAATATGTGTACCCCATAAGGTATTAGATATTATGAAAGAAGTTCAGATCTAGCTGCAACCATGTAATTCTATGGGAGATGCTAGCAATAGTCGCCAGCTGTTTGTAGAGGGGAGACGTAGAATAAATAGTAGAATAAATCCTCTACACAACTAAAGCTTTACAGAAAAGATACATATAATCCAAAATAACACCACCATTGTCTCCACTACACTTCATTTTACATCTGAAAAAGTAAAAAAATTGGCACATTCTGCATGCAGTCCTTGTACTGACAGGTCAATCAGCCTATCTGAAAAATTTAAAAATATTGTCTTCAGTTTATGTGAATCAAAACATGAGCAAAGATAGTGCTGCTTTGATCTGTCAACAGTTGCAGAGGGATGCAACAATGGGAGGCACCACGGCATGAAAGCAGGTCCGCAAACACACATAGATAGTATGTACATCGGCCTCCCTCTTCTCTGTGTGTTTGTAGCAGTCAGACAGACAGAAATGCACCGTCACAAAAATTGAAGGAGATAGGCAGAGGGGAATCCTGAGCCTGAGTAAATCAGGCCTCTGCATCACAACAGCCAGTGGATTTTGACTCATACACATCAACGGGGTCTCAGACGATGGCATAGGCTTGCAGTCAGAATTGCAGGATGGGCATTTGTTTATCCACACACACGCACGCACATGTGCACGCACACACACACACACACACACACACAAGGGACTGAGTCCTAACAAGCTATTTCCTCAGTCAGGAGGAGATCACCAAATATTTTCACTGTCAGTTAAACATTGCTGCTACAGCTGAGTGGTGAAGGACTCTCCCAGTACTTTCCACATTGTTTCATAGGCACATAAACCCACTTATAAATACACAGATATGCACACAGACATAGAAACCACACATAAAAATGCACTCTCACATGATACACACCTAAAAGCATACGCAAAACACACTGCAGAATTTACATACCCCACTCCAAATGACCTCTTCTGTTTAATATGACATTACTCTCTTGACTATTCTTATTTTTGCCCCAATGCCATTTCCTCTCTGTATTCAGGAGTATGAGGACGCAATGGCAACTGCGATAGCTGGGCCATTAGAGTGTTTGCACCCTGAAGGAAAATGAAACACATCTAACAGATATTGGGACCAGCACTCCACAGCAGGGTTTGACTGGCAGGCACTGATGGTCCTGTGCATGCAGGCAGATGAAGTAATAAAGCTGTAAGAGTGGTCCCGCTCTACCTATTCACCCTATTACTGTCTCTAACACTGCTCTCTGTGTCTATCACTCTTGATAAGATGAGTGCTGTGTTGGCTGAGTCCTGGCACCAGGGCAGGACCCATTAGACATTTTGCTAAAGAAAGACCTGAAGTACAGTACGAGAAGAAGGTTAGTGTGTGAACTCTGCTGCTAAGAAGTCATCACACAGAAGATAAAAGACAGAACTCCAAAGGTAGGATATGGTCATCATGATGGAGTTCAGTGGAGAGAAAATTTTCATCCAGAAGTCATTCATTCAAAAGTCAAAATAACTGGTATGTGCAGTATGCTCTATCACGGTATTGTGTACAAAGGCATAAACCACTTCATTAAAGTCCCAAGCCAAGAGGAGGCCAATCAGATAGTCTGTGTTTCTGCTAAGGAGCTGAGATGAGGTCGCCCATGCACAGGTAATCAGCAATGGTCAGAAACAGGTTTCTTAAAATCAGGAAAAGAAACATGGGATACTCCAGGTTCTTAAAATCAAAATATGATGTTTGCATGCACAAAAACAAAAACAAAATACTTCAAAAATATGTTAATTACAAGGATACTCAAGTCCATGTAAATGCAGTTACTGATGGAAGTGCTGTAGGAATACATTGATTATTTTAGTTAATACAAAGAAAAATACTTCATCTCTACTGACTGAAGTTCAATCATAAATTAAGTATTCTACGTGTCTATGATACAGCATTGAAAGGTTGTTCATCAGCAAAGAAAGCTTGGAGAACTGAGCAGCATTAAGTGTTGTTCCATGCAATACTAGCCTATTATACTGGAGCTGTTTTAATCTCATATCAGAATGCATCAGCAAGGTTATCTGACCATTTTCCAGACTTGCGGGGGTTGTATAGCATGCTTTTACTGTGATACAGATATGGACCAGTAATCAAGAGGCTCTCAACATCTTAAGTGAAAGAAGCAGAATAACACAGCATAACAGCATCCATTTACCACCTTGTCTGTCATTCATGGTGTCTGGCTGTCTGTTAGTCTCAAATGGGGAATCGATATGTGCAACATAGAGACTCGGTGAATGATTTCATGTGTTACAGCTTTTATTATTTTGTCTTTTCATGTATATGTAATGCATACAAACACATGTACTGTAAACATCTGGGAGCACATTTAGATTAGTAAAATGCTGCAATGTTGTACATATACAAAGATTTGAAAACTTCCAATATGACAATAAATAAGACATAACAGGATATCACTAAAATGTGATGTAGTGATAAAAAATTAAGTGAATTAAACAAAAATGCTATAGGATGGGAGGAAGAAAAAAATCCCAGCAACTTTGTCCGGAGAAATTTCTCACTGTTGTATGTAGATGGAGCTCATGTTGACCACCAGTACTCTCACTGGGGACGGTACATCAGAAGACATCATATAAACATTTCTTCCTTTTGTAAAATTGCATCAAATAGCAAAAGCCTGTTGTTGTTTGTTTGCCTTAATATCATCAATTAGTAGATTCATGAAAACCCACAGATCACAAGTACTTAGTTGTGAGTTTTAAGTAAATATACTTAGAATTACATTTCATCACCAACACTGAGCTTGGTTAAGTCCATGCAATTAATACACAAAGTAGGTGTCCTAATCAACATCTTGGGCCATTGTCATGTTCCTCAACATGTTCCTGATTGGTTGATGTTGTTGCCATGTGGTGGGGTCAATTTTCCTGCAGGGGTAGGCCAGTGACATTTACGATTTCCATTTGCATGAGGGAGTGTGCTTGTTCTGGGATAATGTTTATTTGGGTGTCTAAGTCTCATCAACACGGATGTTAAAATCCAAGGTTTTCCAGCAGAACACCACATAGTACCAATATGATCAATGTTATTCACTTCACCTGTCAGTGGTCAGAATGTTGGGGTCGATCATAGTTTATACATATATATAAACTCCAATTATAACCACTGTGCAATTAAAGAAAGACACAATCTGGAGCATGTAAGGTTGCGTGACTGTGCGTGTGTGTGTGGGGGTGAGAGAGAGAGAGAGAGAGAGAGAGAGAGAGAGAGAGAGAGAGAGAGAGGGAAGGATATCCCTATTCATATTATAGTCAAGTTTTTTTGAACACACATTTCCACTGAGACTTTTCTGCCATACCTCCCCTCTCTCTGTCTCTCTCTATGTCTCTCTCTGTCTCTCTCTCTGTCTCTCTCTCTGTCTCTGTCTCTGTCTCTCTATCTGTCTCTCTATCTATCTCTGTGTCTCTCTCTGTCTCACACACACACACACACACACAGACATAAAAGTTAGAGAGGGAGAATCAGACAGAAAAATTTACATACTGTACACATACATATTCAGATTAGCCTGGAGTAGCAAGAAACAGACTCAGAATAATAAAAGCACAAGAAGAACTGCTTTGAACCTCCGTACCCTGTCAGATGACGACACATACAGCACTGCCCTGTAGCCTGGAAGTGTCTACATGAAACCCTACATACATAAGACAGGAGGAGGAGGGCAGAGACAGCAAGAGAGAAATGGAAGAGGGATAAAGGCAAGGAGAGAGCTGGGTGTACATACAGTAAAATACAGTGAAATAACAATGACAGAGCAACATGTTGGTCTGATTGTACATGTTATGTAAGTGTGTGTATAGGATACTTCAACAACTGAAGGATTTCCAAAAGCATGAAAAACATGAAGCACTTACAAAACTCCTATGTTTACTTTGTCTCTTGTGTGTTTCACATTGCTTTTCCACATATACATAAATAGGAAAGAGCTATGGCACTCTTGTGAGAAGTGTGTGAGTGTCCTAATATTTTTTACACTTCAAGCCATGGGTGTGTGCATGTGTTAGTCTGGGAGCCTCCATGCTTGTTGGTGACTAACTGTCCATCAAGTAGTGATGAGGGCTGCAGTGTCTATCAGCTCTCCCTTCTTGGCAAATCAATATGCCATCAAGATTATTACTTTTTAATTAAAAGGAGCAACACATGCAGACAGACTGACACACTACGTGAACACACACTATAAGAAAAAACACACTGATAGAGGTAAAGACAAACCAAGTCCATCAGTTCACACAAATACGTATCCATGTATGTATGAGGCCTTAAAATGGGTTTTAAAAAATTGTACCAGAACATGAGATGAGAAAAAGAAACAGACTAGAATCAAATAAAAACCTAAGAAACTGGGGGAAAAGTGGTTCACACTGCTTCCTCTGCTACTAGGTTGTGTGAACCAAAGAAAATTTTACACTTTTTGTCTCATTCAACTGTGATGCACAAAATCTCTGACAGAAAAAACAATACGTGAAAAGTATTAGGGTGTAACACAGAGATAGGAAGGGATAGTTTAATACTCTGAGGTAATGGATTAAACCTGTATACATATTTTAAGATAAACATTTGTAGAAAGCAAATTTATATTGAGCTTACAAATGCACAGATGTACACATAAGCCTTTGGGAGCAGTTTAAGCTGAGCCTCATTCATTCAGCTAAAATGGCTTTCCTGGATTCATTCAGCAATGACAGCCTCCCACTGCAGGACAAGTATTCTCAAAGCTTCAAAGGTGTGCGTGTTTGTGTGTGTGTGTGTGTGTGTGTGTGTGTGTGTGTGTGTGTGTGTGTGTGTGTGTGTGTGTGTGTGTGTGTTAGAGTGTGTTTGACATCACAAATTCTACTGCTGATTAGAAAAAGATGTATTAGTTAATCTAAGTTGTGCTAGGTGGGGAGACACACAAGCATATTTACAGTCTGTATTTTTATCAGGCTGTAAATAAGAGAACGGCATGTGCGTGAAATGAGAAAGAGCAGATTATATCTGCATACAAAGTATGAGGTGTGGCTGTGTCCTTTTCCACATGTAATCATCATATCAAACTGAAAAGCAGAGCAGATGCCTTCTGGGGACCCAGTGAGAAAAAGTATTTTGACTGTAGCTTCAGGACCAGAGCACACAGAATGTTATGTGTGAAGCACATTGGTGTCTCTTAGACACATTTAAGCAAATGCAACAAGCCATGTGAAACAGACTATGACTCAAGTAACATATATTACAGCTTGACATTTAACACCAAATCAGATCAGCTTGGCCAGATTTATCACATCAAGGCTGTGGTTTGAGTCAGACATGTGAAAACCTAATTATGAAAACACAGTAAATAGGTACTGCTGAGATTTGTGAGTGAGTTAGTAAATTCTGACACTCTGAAACCAAGTAACTCCATTGTGTTCACACATATTGTTAAAGGACCTGGGATAGGTCTGGGTCCAAGTGATAATCAGTCACAGTGCATCTTTAAACTGAAAACTGAGTAAGGCTTTTATCTGCTGACTCCCACCATAACAAGATTACAAGGACATTCAAATAAGCCACTTCCCAGGGCAACATTAAATTGAATGCTTAAATTGAATTAAATTTTGTTCCTCAGCCTCAATTGAGTAGGATGAAGGGGCACTGCTGTGTACTTAGCGTGAATATTAACCATTATTTCACTCCAAAACACACGTGCACACACGCATGCACATAAACAAAGCACTGCTTTACATCACCTAGAGGATGTGTTATTGTAGATGCCCACATTGATATGGATGGAGCGATGGTTCTATCAAGCCTTTGGCCCTTTACTGTGTGTACTTGTGTGTGTGAGCATGCAGAGCAGCCTGGTACAGCACATTGGGTGACTAATGAGGCGGACAAACAATGCAGCGCTATCACACTTCGACGTGTCATGATTCATTATTTGGGTGTCATTAAAAATGGAGGCACACGCACAGACACGCACACACATACACACATGCACGCACGCATACACACTACGTGACCTCAGTCCACAAACTCCAAGCGTAGAATGAGAGTGATGTATAATTTGATCATGATTTGATGTTTTCTTATCCAATACTGAATGACTGAACACATATATGTCAGTTCTAGTTAATTTGTATTGAAGGCTTTATGCTGAATGGTAATGAACACTGTGTTCAGGCACATATCTGGTACTGGTGATGCATTTAGTCCAAATCCAGCTTCATATCTATTCCCTTTATACTATTTTCTCTCTTTCTCACTTTCCCCCTGTGCTCTGTCCTGTTGGACTGTGTACCAAAGTACAAGTTCACGTCATTATCTTGTTTAAAACAAAACAAAACCTCTCCATCTCTGTTTTGAAAATGGACATTTCTCCCTTCATTCTAAAACCTAATGCAATTTGTTGTTGTGTGGGCGACAGCTGATAGCATTAGTTCTGTTTGTGTGTGCGCATGAAATGTGCTCTTAGCTAAAGGTGGGCTCATCCACGGCAGTCATCGGCATAGAGTGGTAACCTCTCCCGAGAGACTGCAGGTCTCTAAGTGCTTTGCTTAGCTACCGCTGCTAGGCAATCAGGAGTCCCCCCTGTCACACAGGACTGCCAGGTCCTCTGCACTAACTGCATATTCAAAGCACAATGCTGTTAGGACACTCACATTTTCTAATAGGCACCACAGTCCTCAATACTCAAAACACACTCAAGACAGAATCTTTTTATAATGCCAGGGGTGTTATCAGTGGCAGTCACACACACTGAAAACATTGAAGAACGTTTATGCATGCAGCTAAGGTGGTAATATCGCAGATGTTCCCTCTGCATTCATTGCAGATAGTTCCTCGTCCCTTGTGTTTTAATGCTGTAACCAGGTGTCAGTTCAGGCAGAATTCAGGATATATGTTGCTGTGGTGTCTCAGATTTGTTAATACTGCATCAATCATCAATTAAATGTCATCACTGATGGCAAAAAACTAAATACTAGAAAACATTTTGGCTGAAATTTGAGAATTTCAATTTTTTTTCCACACATAGGAAATCCTCTATTTTGAATGGGAAAATTCTTTGCAGGGCTCCAAATCTCCAGAGGCATAAATTTGGTGAGGACACAGACAAAAGTGTTTCCAGCAGATCAGATCCAAATGACTGAAAGGCTCCAGAAAACATTTCTAATTTCTGCCCTTGCCCCTGAAGATGGAAAAAAATACTAAATGGAAATGTTTCACTTTTTTAGCCTGGATACATGGGAAGTCTTAAAGCTGGTAAAAGTAAAATGTGTGATTAAAGCCAATGTTTGTGTAAACTCCAAAAACATTTATCATAGAATTATATTAGTGAGCAATTACTGTGCATCAATAATAATTTTAGTGTTCAAAGTCAACAGCTAGTGCCAGGGCCTGAAATCATGTGCCATCTATACAGTCAAGCTGTTAGGGAAAAGGGAGATCCAGCTTGTCATTTATGAGACGCAAGCACACACACTAATTTAGTACCACCCAGAAGAGGAAGACGGCTGATTTTTACACAGCTGAGATAAAGAATGCAATGTTGACACAGCTGCCTTCTGACCTTGGAACAGAGATAATGTGTCTCGGTTATTACAGCAACAATTAAGAATCAGGGACTTGTGATGTAAGAGCATGAAAAGAAATGTGAAGGAGAAAAGTGGAAGTCATAGAAATTTCATAAGATTATATGATCTTATTTGGTAATGTATAAGTCGGGCCTATTTTTATGTACCATCTTTGTCCATTCCATTCTGATAAATCAGAACCAGGCCTTGCTTACATGAGAAGCTCTGACATCTTCAGGTTGTCCTGGCAACCTGAAGATGGATTGAAGGAAGGACTGAAGCTGTACCACTGTGATTTAAGCTTTATGTCCTTCAAATGAAGTTGAAATTCTCTTCCAGAGTTGACCATTGCAATAATGTGGCCCCTTTCCAACCAAGGGGACAACAATGCTCCAGGCATTAAGAGATTTTTTCACAGATGGCAGATAAACATGGGGGGAAAAGCAGAGGTGATTTTTGTGCACCTGGCTACTTGGATTGTAAAGGCACAACTGCTCATTTATGTGTATGTGAGCAAACATGATGTCCTGACCATACAACAGCTAGCTTTAACACATCTTTAATGCGGAATTTCAGCTTAAAAGCTCCATCTGTCTCTTCTTCAACCTCACCTTTCTTCTGCCTTTTTGCCAAACACTTACTCCAGTCAAATAATGAAACATGCACATTAGTATCATGTTTAAATAGCTGAAACATGTAAAACATCACAGTTGATTGTCTTATCTTGTAAAAGTAATTTCTCCATTTCCTGTTCAACACATTCACTTCACCTTGAGTGAAGCGTCAGTAAACAAAGACACATTTGTCTGCAGCGATGTGCCAAACAAACTCAAATTTTAAGATTTTCTTTAACTTCATTGTAAGTATTCCATCTGTCTCTCTGTGTGTGTTTCTTCAAGGTACATTAAGTTCTGTTTTGTCAAAGTATTTTTCAGCAAGCAGGGTTTCTCACAATATTTGCCTCAGTGTCTCACTAAATATGAAACACTGAATACTATGTTTAGAAGGCAGAAGTAAAAGACACTTTGATTTTAGAGGGAAAAATAGACTTGAGTATTCAAAAGTCACCATCACCACCACCATTGGTCACCATCTTTGGTCTGTAATAACAGCTGCTATGGTTTTATGCATTAGCTGTGTCTCTCATGAAACAAAATAAACCTTGTATTAAGACCTGTCAATTCACTCGGCTCTGTTGTGCCACGTACAACTATTTTTCTGTGGACTTAAAAAGCATAATTTGACAAGCTTACATTATCCTGAAAAGAAAGCATGTGTATTCTGTCACCTGTCTTAAGTTTGCTGTTAAAGAAAGGAACTGTCAAACAGTCATCTCTTGAAATAGGATTCAGAGTTGCTCCAGCAGCTAAACACTGACAACAGTGACATCCTTGGATTGATCTAGCTCATGATGGCTGTCTTCGTAGCCCCTTGATACAGACAGCTTGTATTAGAACCCACTCTGTCACGGTGTAAGTGGCTGTTGCTGAGCAATGTTCTCTCTTCCCTGGTGGAAGGGTAAAAAGAGAGAAAGGCAAAGGTCACGAGAAAGTTAAAAGACGCTGAGTGAAACAGGAGGGAGGCAAAGCTGGAGACGGTGAGAGCCAAGAGGAAAGAAGTGAGAGGGAAAAACAGTGAGACACAATCAGACAGTCTGAGAAGAGAAAGTTAAGAAACAAGAGGTGAGAGAGTGAGTTTGAGAGAGACCCAGTGGGATCAAGAAAACAGAGACAAGGGTGAAGAGTTCAAGTGTAAGAGAGGGAAAAAAAGGGGGAAATCAGTTCCGTTAAAACAGACTGCTATTGTACTAATTGTCTTTAATTGTATTTCTCTAGTGATCCTGTTAACTCGTGTCACTACCATATACGCCTGTGAACCACAGGTCAACATAACACTGCAAGGGATTTAAGGCCTTACAGTAACACCCAACTGGGGCAGAAGCCCTCTCCGTACTAAAACCCCTACGCATTCAGTGTATGTGTGCATGCTTCCCATTTGCAGTTTACCTGGACAGCATGATTGATTAAGCTGGTGAGCAATTGGAGTCGGACAATTGAGCGTGAGAGCGAGAAGGGAGATCCATCATTGTGAAGGCTCATGCCTAAGCTTGGCACTAGATAAATGGGCTCAGATGTGTGTACATACTGTGTAATGTGTTCGTGGGCATGTGTGTGTGTTGTGTGTATGCATGTATGTGGATACACAGTCTCTCCATTCCACATAAAGCACACACTCTTGCACACTCACTGCTGGGGTTGCTTTTCAAGATCAAGTGAGAGGCTATTCTTTCTTTTCCTCCTTTGCCTTTGCAATAGGAGGTAGGGAGGGGGGAGGCAGGGGAAGATGAAGGCAAAGGGGACAAGAGGAGGTGGCATAGTGTTTCCTCTCTGTGTGCATTATGAATGAGGCGCGTCCGCAGTGTTCGATCAGCAGCTCTCTGATGGCTTGAAGGTGGCCCGCTGGGGTTACCTAAGACTCTGCATTTGTGTCTTTGTGAGCTTGAGTGTGTGCAGCAATGACTGTGACAGAGGAGTCACCAGGGTCACACCTGCTCAAATATGCATAGATAACAACACAAGATTTTTGATGCTCATTCACTATCTTTAAGTACAAATCAATAAGGACGGTACTAGTGACAAAATGAGGTTTTGATGTCCAATATAAAACAATGGCAGCAGGCTCCACAAGGTGCTATTTGAGTCGATAAAGACATAATCCTCAGTAACAGCTCCAAATCCTTTTTGGTTTGGCTTTTGTTCACAAGCTCAGGTGTGGGTCCATAATCACATGCACCTGCAGTATACACAATGTTCAAATACACATTTTGCCATCCAATCATAGGAGCATCCTTTGGTAACTCTGACAACATGATGAGGGCCTCTCTAACTCCATGGCAACATGACAAACACAAACCCCTATTCATGGATAAGGATATGCCTGAAGTGTAAGTGAAATTTCTATATGCTTATGTATTGTCAGCTGAGCTCAGTCACACTGCCACAGAAGAGAACTGCATGTCACGCCCTTTATCACTGCTTACACTGGACTGCTGATTATTTACAAAGCTCCCTTGCAGAAACCAACATGTTGCCATCTTGTTGTAACACACTCGTCACTTCTAATCATCTAAGTGTAACCTTCCAACCTCTTCAGTTTCATAGACAGTACTATGCCTAAAAAAATTCAAAACCACGACGAATGTAAAAATAAAATACATTTTTAAAAAGGTTTTTTCACTGGCCTTTCAAAAAAAAAGACTTTTAGATTGGTCGCTAAGTGCCTGTTAGTGCTGTATATCAAATATAATGTCGTTCCTGATATTATTTTAATCAGGGAAATCAAACACTCTTATTAAACTACAGGTAAACAAAACATTTGTGTGTTAAGCTCTCTGATGGTTAACTTTAGTACTGTACAAGAGTAATCTAACAACTAGGGCTGCAACAAAAAGCATATCAATCAATTAATGGGTCAATAATAATCACGTCATATCTTAGGACAATTTTAAAAAAAAAATGCTGAACATTTGATGCTTTCAGGTTCTCAAAAGTTAGAATGTGCTGCCTTTCTTCTGAAGTTAAACATATCAATAATTTGGCTTGCTTGACCAAAACATAGTGGATGATCAGCACTAGCAATCATTTATCCTATGTTATGTGGCCATGGTAAGTATGATAATGAATTTATGACAGGGTCCTGATGTTACAGTCAATGAACAGACCTCCAGAAGAAAAATCACCTACTTAATGTCATCTGTGCTATTTCGGAAATGACATGTTACACACTTGATTGTGTGTCCGTGTGGATCACAGAATTAGGTTTCCCCTGTGCAATGTCCTACTGCCTTTGGGCTGCTCTTGAGCAAAGAACCTGACCCCCATCTGCTCCAGGTGAGCTGGTAGGAAATATGAAACTGTCTAGTTATAAATTGAAGGAAGTCATCCGATATCAGTAAAGTCTTCATGCATTAGTTGTAATAAAAAAAAGAACTACTGCTGCTTCTACTGTATTTTAATCTACAAGGCTTTGGGCAGAATTAAACCAACTACACTGAGCATCTGTGAGGTAGAATCAGATAATTAGATGCATTAAAAACGCTGGATGCATTTTGTACTCTGTGTCACACATTAAATTTCCTAAATAAACGTAATATTGTTCAACTCGGTCTTCAAAAAATTATGTTCATATTCAACTAACTGCATTCTCCATTACAGTTTGAGGGTCTGCCAATTTATGCAAATTCATCTCAAATTAACAGATATTTGACATTTATTTTACTGTTTTACTGTCGCTCCTTTTCAGCCAACCAATTACATATCAGATGGGGCACATAAGCTAGGAAGTGTTTGAAAGTGGGCAAAAACCAAAGTAAACAACAGGTCAATTTAAAATCTAAGCCTAAGAATAATAGTTCCACACAGAATTTGAACCTCCAGTTTCCTGGGTGAACGTTCCTGTTGCTGACTTATACCTCCATCTTCCACTCTTACATACTTACACTCACTCTGTGGCTCTTTCAAACTGTTAGCCTTTCTAAATACATTAAAGGTTAGAAAATATGTTTCTTTCAAAACATAAACGAGAATGTAGTGGTATAGAAGGGAAGTTTTGGGGGGACAGGGCTGTATTGTTTGGGAGTGTACAGTGTTTTCCAGGCTCATCCACCCCTCCCTGACACTCTTCTACCTACAATAGTTTTACTGTATTAATAATATATGATCAAATTATTCAAATCACTATAACAATGAGGAACTAGCAAACTACAGTGCTATTACATTTCAGTTAGTATGATAACTTTTCTTTAGTCTACAATAGGAGGGCATATTTAACCTACCCCACTGTATATGCTGTACAGCTACCTGCTGGCACTAGCACAAGAGCAATGTAGGCATTGAATGTTGTTGATTCCAAAGACTTTAACTATGTGTTGTTGCCATGGTGGACTCTAGTTGACATAGCTAGTGTAACAGAAATGACAACACCTCTGTAATTCTATATACAGGGTTGCAGCATTTTACAAGGTACTTTTGTATAGCAGGTCGGCAGTGTGTGTGTGTGTGTCTACATCTCCGTATAAACAGTGGAAAGTGAAATGTACAGAGGGGAGGGCTGAGTTGGCAGACAACTCTTCACAAGCATCACCAGAGAATGGACAGCTGGCGCCATCACTCTGTGTTTCTCCCTCTCTCTTATATTTTCTTCCTCACTTTCAGATTACGAGAGAAACACACTTTCTGACAGTCAGTATTTCAACCTTTTACTTTGTTTTTCTCACCCCTCATCCACTTTTCAGAGTTGTGCTATTTACCTGCTTCTTTAGAGTCTTGCCCTTTTTTTCCTCTTAGCTTGCTTCAAGCCCTTTCCTCCCCCCCTCCTTTACCTCCATCTGCTCTGGTGTCTGTCTACAGGTGGAAAATGTCCAGCAGATGCTCTGGCCATAGCCCAGGGAGTTGCTGACTTTATTACCATGGCAGCTCTTTATCGCCATGGAAGCCGTCTATCATTGCAGCAACCAGCGTCCTCTTACCTTGTCCTGATCCAGTTGGCATTTGTGTAGACATAAATACACTCTTGTCACACGACAGAATTCTCCAAAGGTTTCCCCCATTTACCCTCTTCAAAGTACACACTATGTAAAGGGGATTTCAGGTCAGGCCTATTGAAAATGCTGCTACTTCATGAAAACAGCTGTTTTGACATGAGAAAGAGCAGATGGTCATTCGCATTGTTCTTTGAATTTATTCAGTAGTAATCTGATACAGCTATAGACTAGTTTTCTTCAATTAAATACATCTGGAAACAGGCCAAATGTACCATACTGCATTTTCTAAACTTCCATGCTCATCAAAAATAAAAAAAATCTGGCACTAAGAAGTTGCAAAAGACACAAACTGCAACAAGGGTGCATGAGAGCTTAGACATAAACACAAGCTGTTGGGTGTCAATTAGTCCCTACTAAATAAATAAGAAACAAGTACATTTTGTAGTGAAAAAACTATATAAACACCTAAAAATACACGCACATGCACGCCATAGTACTTTCACCATCGTACAATTGCATAGCATATGCTATCCAGATTTCTCTGACTTCCATTTCCATCTTAAAACACAAGTGTACATACAATAACTTCCTACTGGTACAAGTCTATGTTTCTACATTACATTTCTGTGACTCCATCACCTTCACCTCTTATGGCGCACACACACACGTATCTTCCCAAACACTCAAAGATACTGTGTAATCTACACATCAGAGAATCATCACCCATATTCATCTAATGTACAAGTCAACAGGCCGAAAGTAGGTGCACATTTCCACATCAGCACAACTGACAAGCTCTTTTTTTCCTACCGTCTTTTCGGTAAAGGTCGATCTCCACTTTCCTCTCCTCAGACCCCAGCAGGGCCTGCGCCATCTGGGCGATCGCCAGTCGCTTGGTGTCAGGTCCATAGAGGAAGTTACATGTGCACGGCTTCTGCATGATCTCAGCACGCGAGTAACCACACATGTGGCAGAAGCCATCATTGCAGAAGATGATGGCGCAGTTCTCCACTCTTGCATTGGCGATGACAAACTTACGACCTGTGGGTGGAGTGAGAAAAGTGTTTTTCTACATTATTTCAGTTTTTACAAACACAGCAACACACAAACAGAACAAATTAACAAATTATTGCATGAATCAGTGAAAAGTTCAAATATAGTATAGTTTACTTATTCTCAAAGGACAAAACTGCATAAAGCTTAGTTCCTCTCAACTGCCTAACATGATAAGTGGTAAAACATTATCATTATTGGTCTCTCATGCTGATCTTGTAAAAAGACTGATGCTATGACACCAAGAGAACATTGTCGTCCGCGACTAAGAATATTTTACAGAAACAAACAACAAATTTGGATTTTGCAGTATGCAAGCCAGCAGGCTTTTTTGGTCACTCTGTGCAGTTACATCACATTTGTCATGGTGTCTTGCGTAAATATAAACAAGCTCATTTTTCCAGTACAGACAGTGACAGTCAAAGTTTAAGACACATTATTATGACAAAGTAGTTTAATAACTGCATACAGACTGCATGAAACAATACAGACTTTGTGAGGTCAGCTGCAATGACTACCTAAAGCAAAAAATGTATATGGTTTGGAACGCAGCTTGGTTTTTTTTTGCCATCTGCCAATATAATTAAAGGACGAAGGAACAACAAAACTCTGGCCATCTACAAGAGCAAAATGGAGGGAAGTCTTCAGGAAATGCTTTCAACTGGGCAGGTTTTCATTATTTTTTCAAGTCAGCTGCTATTCAACATGTTTCATGCTGTTTGCAGGCAAAGGCAACCAAAGATGTGGAAACAGCCGCTCAGTCATGCGAGTTAAATGTTTGCTACTGATGTCATACTTCAATATGCTCATTAAAATGCATTATACAAACAAAGCTACTGATGGTGTTAAGACTTGGCATCCCTATATTCATAAAATCAACACAGAAGCCATATTTAATCAGTGTAAATCTTCCAAACAAATCCAACTTAAACTTGTAAAATATAATTTGGACAACTAAAGTTAGGGGAAAAATATTTCAAGAGGAAAGTTTCAATACTGAAATGAGAGTTGTAATCTTACCAGCATAAAGTGGTGATTTAGAGAGATTTTAAAAAACGGTAAAAAGACTTCACATGTGGAATATATAAGATTAGCAGTTGCAGGATTCCAATTAGCTTTACCAAGTAAAAGGGCTGCAGGCTGGCTTACTGTATGACCTGTTAATAAATCTTAATGCAACGCAGCCATTAACAATTAAAGGTATTAGCAACACCTGTGCTTTTTCTGTCTTTATAACTCACAAATGTCCGCTGCACAAAAGGAGTCTCAACATTTTGGGCCTAACACATGAAGAGGAAACAAGTGTGTAAGTAAAAGGTCGATATTTCCAGAAGAAACCTCTTTTTTATTTCATGAGGAAAGAAGGGGGGGAAGCCCAGCTAACCCGAGGACTGACAAATATCACCTGCGCAATTAGCTAACATAGTGTTAAAGTAGTTTAAGCTAGCAGTGCTTGTTATCGACCGTGATAAATCTGTGCTAACAGGTTGTAAAGTTATTCAATATCAGTTACAGAGTCAAATTAAACACTGACTAACCTTTCTGCCTTTTTCAGCCTGATGCTAAACATTGACAACAGCCATATTTCCCTTCTGGAAAAAAAAGAACATTTCCACCTGTTCGAATACGTCCATTGCTACGCGTTCTGCTAATGTGTCAGCTTCAAAATAAGAGGTAGGCTTTCAAAATAAAATAGAAGTCACACAACAAGTCCTTACAACAAAATCAGTACAAAAGCAATTAAACCACTACTCCTAGGATTATACCACACCAACGATACAGGTCACTTACAACTGTACTTATTGTGCTATTTCAAAGGAATTTTTACTATGACGGTCTATTATGGTTAGCACTGTGTAACACTATGACAAGGTTTGTTTTTTTTCAGTAATTCACCTTAATGTCGACTGCACATGTGTTTGGAATAATAGTATTAAGTTTAAAAAGCTGCTGCAACCTCAGCAGCTCCATCTCAAAGCTATGATGTGTGTCTCTTACTAAACCAGCCAAAGTAGGAATCATTCAGCTCCTTGGCCTCTGCTTAATATCAAAGCATGACATGAATTCACTTAGGGAGCTGCTCTTGTGCCTCACACACACACATGTGCAGAGCCCCTTACCCAGTACTGCCTCACACACACTACATACATTGTGAATAAACAAAAAGTCTCTAGACTGTGTGAAGTGAATCTCACATGTGTCTTAAGGGACCACATACAAACAACATAAATGTGTGCATGTGCAGAAAGTCTGCGTGGAGTGTGTTAGTGCTGCATCAGGTTGTCTGTCAGGGTGATAGATGGCCTCTACTAAAAGGCGCTAAGCTTCTGAAGAGCCTCAATGTTCCTTGTTGCTTCCACTTAGCGCTGGGCCCCACAGCGGGCAAAACAGCACTCATAAATAGTCATGTGGATGGTTAGAGGGAAGAAGGAAAGACTGGTGACAGAAAAGGCTTGGTGAGGCAGGAGACAGCAGGAGGGCTGGATGAGGATGAATAAATGGATGGAAATGGGATGGTTTAAAAAAATTACTTCAGGCACAAAGAATGACAGAAAAACGGGATATGTTGAGGAAAAGGATGAGACTAGAGATAGATTTTAAGAGAAAGATGAGACATGGGCAGGACAGAGGAGAAGTCATACATCCACAATGAGACTACATTTGTCAACAATTACTGCTTAGTTAGTGTACTCTCTCTTCTCTCTCAGGATCCCTAATTTGAGTATCTGCATGTACTTCGTTCTCCGAGAGGACACTACTCGTTGCTGTTTATAGCGCAGACAATGTTTCCAGTAAAACGAAAATGAAGGGGAAAAAAAACACATATCCTTCTCTTCATCCTAATAAAATGTTAAACTACAGAATGTAGCGCTAAAAATGTCTCTGTTCACATCATTTTAGTTTTATTTGGCTGCTTAATCTAGAGTATGAACATTTTTATTATTCAAATAAAGCACAGATCAGTTGTATTTAAACTCTAAAAGGTAACACCAGTGATTACTGAAATTACATCTGTGCACTTTATTTGTATATCTGTTTCTCCAACTCGTGCAATTTGCATTAGCATTGTACATAGTTTGCATGACAGTGCTATAAACTCTGTGCAATACAGGAGATGTTTCTGAAAACTGCGTGTCCTGGATGCCGAACTGGACTCAACTTTTTTCTGAGTTTCATGGTAAGTTGTTCAACTTGTCACCGATGATTTAATCATTCAAAACTTCATTTTTACAGGCCATCATTTCATCCATTGTATTCTATCCCAGATTTCACATAGGCTCCAGTGGGAGTACTGACTGCTAGACTATACCTGAAGACAGTTGGCAGCCGGGTCCAGATGTCCTGCCCCTTGAACCATCTCAGTGTTGGTATCATATTGAATATTACCATTGTCATGAATGACGCCACGCTCAATGTATTTGCTTTATGCTTGAACTAATATATGTTCTTCATCTCAGTTTTATGATTGTGTGATTTCAACACTGGCCTTGGCTCAGGATACTCAGAATGTCATTTTGTTCAACAGAAAGCTTCTCAACTTTACCCCCACTCATGTTTACATGTGGTATTAACACCGTCATAAACACCAGACTGATTTCCATTTTCCTCAGAGCCTCACAACTACCAGCAACACATGAAATGATTACAATTACTTAGGAAATAAGAGAGAGGAGAAAAGCTGCTGGTCCATTTCTGCATTCTCATGTTAGGAACATGACTACCACTAACAGTCGGGATACTGTCCAAAGCAAGAAACAAATGTAAGAATCCCCATGTCAAACAGAAACTCAGATCTCAGTGATGTTATAAAAGAGGAATGAAACACCCTGCTGTACTAACAAGTAGACATGTGCTGTTACTGATCTAGTAGAACTAAAGTCCACTGAATGTTGGTTTTGAACTCTGTCCATCAAGTGAATTCACACTTGTTTATTTTACCTCCTTTTTTCTAACACTTTCCCTCATCATCTCCTTCAAAAACCGGTTGTAGAGTTTCCACAGTTACTCTCGCTGTTCTTTGTGCTGTAAATCAAATCTTTATTTTCCTGGGTGATTTCCATCCCAAAGGCTGACAGATATGCTCAGTGAAAGCGAGGCCTACAGGGAGCCAATCTAAATGCAGATGGAGTCATTATTCTATAGCCATTAAACTGTGCCATCAACATTTACTTCAGAATAACAAGTCAAAGCAAAAACAATTTAATCATTTGCCACTTTAAAATGCAAAATAATCCTGTGAACTAATCAGTCTTTGTTGTGCTTACTTTTATATTTAACAAATGCAGTTTCCTATATCCCTAAACAACCGTTTATTTTGGGGAGCCAAGTTGTAAAAAGTTAGGAAGAACAACTCAGTTTCACTTTGCCTTTTTGAATACAAATGATTTCACAAAATTAAGTAAATTTGACAAAAATTCAACATAAAGGTAACACATCTTTTTTAAGGCAGCTTAAAAAAGATGGTTCCCTGGATTTTTCACTTAGTAATAATGATCCCTGCCCATGTTAGACACTGTTAATGCTACTTTCAGAAACCCCTGGCATGTGTTCTGTCTTCCCAATGTTACTTACTCTCCCCCACAATTAATGATTATTGGTGACAGCAGGATCAGTTATCTGGACATCTGTGATCATCAACAGTAATTTGCATGTGAAATTGGCATCATGTTGTCTTTTCATATCAGAGTGTCGGAGGATCGATTTTGTTCTGGCATTACCAAAATATTTGTAATAAGACTGCTCTTAGTGCTTGGCTCTAAACAATGCAACCAATGGTCCTTATACGTGTTTTATTATTGGATATTTTTTTCACAGTTATCACACAGTTGACATGACCAATCACATATCATCACACATTCTTATTTTAAGTGTCTAAGTACGCTATGCAGCAGTAAACGTAGAGGTACAACACTACTAAGACTGCAAGATGAATTCAAGTAGAAGCTTTCACTATGGTAGCACATGTGATTGACACGTTGCTCACAGCATACTTATTAGCGCTTTCATATCCCAAAACATTACTCAGATGGCAACACCTCTCAGTCAACAGCATCATTTTAAAGTAGATGGATCATAAGGTTGAGAATGTGCAAACTTCAGGAGATCCAGGATTTTTGCTGAAAGTTGCATTCAGTCTGTTTTTGTGTGCTCAAGTTTTAGACAACAGTCGATCAGAGAGTCTCTAAACCCCTTTGAAAACCACTAACAAGGCAACACTTCAAGCAAGGCTTGTCTATTTTAATGAGAACAAGCTCTTTAAGACACTGAGAGCTATTTTTTAGATTGAAGATTGCATGTGGGTGTTCTTCATCAGAAGAGGTTTTTGTGACAGTCCTGAATTAAGGAGAGAGTCATGGAGATTAGGTTTTCCTTGGCAACATAAATAACTTTAATTTAGCGACAAGACTGTTACAGTGAGCAAGTCGAGCAGATCCTTATTTTAAAAAGAAGCCTGACGCTTGTTGTCATTTTATTGTTGGGATATTCTCAAAGAGGCTATCTTGTGATAAATATTTGACAAGGATTGCAAGCTGTAAAAAGGAAGAGCACTTTGTTGCTGCAATCAGATTTTGTTCCTGTAATTGGTTTTTTTTTCAGACTTTAAATCAAAATGTATTTTTTAAAAAAAAACAGGTCCAGGCTACAGAAATTGGATTTAAAATATTGCTGAAAGGTAAAGGATGTTATGATTATACTGTTTGGCCCTGGTACCTCGAAAAGGGAAGAACCAGGTGACAGTGGGAGAACTAAAATGCCCCTGTGAAAATTAAAATGCCAACATAATTAAGCATATTTTACAAAATGCAAATGATCTTAGTTGTTGCGAAAAAAAACAAAAAGGTTGATTACTATCAGCAGTAAAAAAAAAAAAAGGATTGCACATTTAAAAAAATCAACACGTGCAATAGCTCAGAGCAAGAACTCCAAAGTTCCCTAAAAATTCCTACATCAGAATCAAATCATGCCTTGATCATGTGTCATGGGAGGCTAGCAGTGTCAAGGCTTTCATTCCAAATGGATGGAACCTCCTTCAAACTGAGTGAAGAGTCCATCAGTGCAATCAAGAGGTGATTGTTTGAAATCCTGCTGACCATGGCGATTGGCCACCGCTACACTGCAGAGCGGTTGTATGTGAAGTCACACCCTTATCTACTCAATCAAGATCCAGATAAAGATGTGCTTTATTGCCTGTTGGGGAGATTTGTCTTGGGCTCACACAACCTTAAATGTCAGACATACATAGCAGCATCCTGACAGTCACTGATGGACTGAAGTGCCAAAGTTCACAAAGTAAAGAAAGTACCAAGAATCAATTTGCCAGCAGCTGAAAAACTAATATAATAATTAAATACAAAACACTACTCCCAGTGTGTAAAGAGGCTGCTTTCATGGGCAGTAAATTCTGAGTACATTTAATACACAATAGAATAGTCATGAGCACTATTTGGAGATAATGTATATAGAGAATAAATGTACACATTTAGTACAGAAAACACACATGTCAGAGCTTTGATGTAGTAGAGGGATAATGTCCAGCACGTGTCCTTTTTCAGGAATTAATGGAGATCCCCAATTTAGATACAGACTGAGGCAACACATATTTAATTTAGAAGGGTGAACAGACAGTTTCACTAGAACTACTGAGTAGGCGTCCTTAATGAAGAACTAGTGGACTTCCTTAACCAGAACTGAGTATTCAACCAAATACCGCAAAACAAACAGTGTAGCCTTGCCATGCCTGTCAGGGGGGTAGGCACTGACCACCACACAACCACAACATCCCAGACTCTAATCTCCACTGCATGCCATTACGTGAATCTCTCCCATCATTTCATACCAGCTAAGGGTAAATCATCAAACCCAGAGCTAGAAGAATGCCACAACTGCAAGTTCAAGAACTGTCCTAACTACACGCCTTAAATTTAAACCTGAGAAAGTTGATGTTCTGCTAGCATCTCCAGAACCACCTACCTTTCCTAGTTTGAGCCAAACACCCTGCCGGCTCTCTTGTACCTCTGTAACTTTAGTAGACTTGAGTATTGCCTTCATAAAAAAAAGCCATGCTCATTTCAGTGAGCAAGGAAATTACACTTATCAGCCACAACCATAAAACCAGCTGCCGAATATTGTATAGATTGACCTCTTGCCGTCAAAAGCTCTACCGATCAGGTCCACAGACTCTGTGGGTGTCCTGTGGTTTCAGATACCAAGATGTTAACAGCAGATCCTTAAGCCCTGGAAGTTGTGAGGTGTAGTCTCAGAGAATTGGACTTTTATTTCCCTGCACATCTGTGATACTTGATCGGATTGAGATCAGGAGAGTTTTAGGCCAAGTCAAAGCCTTGAAGTCTTTGTCTGACATGTGTTTGCTCTTCCTGCTCAAATAGCCCACTGCCATTAGAGAACAGCACTGGCATTAAGGAGTGCACATGCTCGACAGTAATGTTTAGATAGATGTCAAAGTAACGTCCACATAAATGCCAGGACCCAAGAAAGCCTTTCAGATGATTATGCTGCTCATTTTTCCTGCTTCTAACACATCACCTTCAAGAACTGTCTGTTCACTTGCTGCCAAATATATCCAACCTGACAGGTGCCACTCTAATGAGCAAATCCAAGTTATTCACTTCACCTGTCAGCGCTTTTAATGATTGGTGTACGTCTGCTGAATAAACTTTAAATCATCAAATACTTCCGCCTGTTTCATCTCCTTTTAGCTTCCCTTTAATCCTCCAGCTGTATCTTAATGATTCAGGCAAGTTTAAGACAACAAGAGTTGCTTACTATATACCTGATTAATGCACGCTGTCTGAATCTTTCTCTACTCACTGCCAACATTTTGGAAGACGGTAATGTGTCAGGCGTTGTCCCCATGATCAATGAATGAATGAAATTAAAGTCTGCACACTGGGGCAATTTTTCTTGCTAAGTGTTCTTCATTAAACTTGATTATGAAAAGGTCCCAGCATAGGAGTTATCCTTTAACAAGGAAGAGGGCAGACAGTCATTATTCCCTGAGACTTGTGTCTAAGAAGCAGTTCACAGACGTGATGTGTAGCAATTTCCCTGCTGAAACAGTGATTCATAAGTCACTTTATAGCCACTGGCAAGACATTTGTCTGCCACACCCAGACACTTCTGAACACTTTGCTTCTTTTTGAAATCAACTTTTGGCCAGTTACATCTCCTGAATCTGGCTCAAGCCCTCTGTGCAGCAGTGTTGGAGGGATGGTTCTGCCAGTGTAGTTATTATGTTAGAAAGAGCTTGTAGACTGCAGCTAAAAGATTAATGGATGCTGGAAAAAATGTGTTCCTTTATCAGTGTTTGAGCTCTAACTTGGATTTGTAAGATATTACTGTCCTGATTGAGTGTACTGTTTTGCGCGTGTCTCTGTGGGTGTTGTGTTGACTTTCTCAGCAGCATGCACACATAAGAAATTTCTAAAATAACAGATGATGATGGATCAAACGCAAACTTGGAGGGAAGAGAATAGGGAGGGAGTGGAATAGGAGAGACAGCAGCAAGACACAACACAACATGACCCTGTGTTAAAAATACAGAGACACAGCGTGTACTGCATTGGCTCATAAATAAGAGGCTTCTAATCAGAGACCAGTCAAGCAGAATAGACAAAATAAACTCATCTAGCTTTCTGGAGAGGATCAGTCCTCACAGACAGGCCTTCTCTGTAATTCCATATTAGAGCCATATCACGTACACATCATAAAACTGTAGCCAAATAGGTATATAGATTCAGAATATGAAATATGCAAATATTTTTCCAACAGCACTATATCAAATTTTGTATTTCGTTTGCTTTATTTCAAAAATGTCTATCGAAAAGAAACACTCATCATCAGGGGTGGATGGAGGGGTCAACAAAGTGTGTTTCAAAGATTTGTATTTTCCAGCTATGAACCAAGAAAACCTCAGCACATCCTCATTTATTAATGGAAAATCACACTGTATTACAATGTGATTTTATTTTTGTAGTTCTTGCAATGGGTTGTGTCTCTTATGATAACACTGTACTTACCTAACTGATATCTAAGATCTCAGGTAACAATCACATAATGAGCCTGATGATAAAATATCAGCCAAACCATTTTATAAGCAGTTTATGCACAATATATTTTGTTCCCACAAACAGCTTCCTTGAACAATGAGGGAACAACTGGGATGATTCTGGCAATATCTTGCTCCTTTTCCCCTTTTCTCTCCTACACTCTCCCCTGCCTGGTGTTTTCTTGTCTGTCCTCTCTCCCCTGGTTGGCCCTGGTGTATATGTGCATGTATGCTAATGGGACTGGGTTTGGTCGACCTACTTTCCCTCCGCCGGCAATCATCAGACACACCTGAGGTTCATCATCCAATCATCCATCTGCAGAATATAAACCCTGCCTCAACCTTCCGCTCCTGATTGTTCTGCCTGCTCATGCAGTAGCAGCTCTGCTCGAGGTCCGTGCTTCTCTGAATGCTTATTTGCTTAGGTTATTCCTGCTGTCTCCTGTCTAACAACAAGCGACTGGCCAGCCCGACCTCTGCTGAATCCACACAGTTCCTCATTTCTGTTAGCCCATCTTAGCCCCTCAACTAGTCGACTTAACTGGAAGTTCACCTGGATCAGGGGTGGGCAATCCTGGTCCTCGAGGGCCACAATCCAGCATGTTTTAGATGTTTCCCTCTTCCAACACACCTGATTCAAATGATCAGCTCATCATCAAGCTCTGTAGAAGCCTGATAACGATTCTGATCATTTCAATCTGGTGTGTTGGAAGAGAGAAACATCTAAAACATGCTGGATTGTGGCCCTCGAGGACCAGGATTGCCCACCCCTGACCTGGATCATGCTCGACATGCCAGTTAAGTGTCCACCAGTATTCTTCCTACCTTCCTACCTCATCATCTTCAGAGACTTACAGTTATGCTACCCAAGGCTGCTGAAAATGTACCCAGTCTTTAATAAAGCAATAGAAGTAATCCGAGTAAAAACTTTCCTTCCAAAACCTTTACAGACCTCGACATCACATCGATCAAACCAACTGTTTTACCTTTAACCGCAATTATACTCTCAGCACACTTCACTGAACCAAAATTCTTGACAGCAAATCCAAAATTTTTCCATTTCTCCCTTTCCTTCCTCCAAAACGGCCATCAATCAAAGTCATGCTGCAAGAATCAAATCTGACTTTGCTCATTTTTCCAGCATAAAGTGAACATCAGTCAAGGCAGGGCTCCTGAATGAAAACGTCGGTGCCCATTTCTCCCTGCGTTAAGCACACCATTATCATGGCCTCCCCCCGTTCCTTCATAAAAAAGACATCATATCATTTATCAAAGCTGCATGTCCCATATTCAACAGGCTGTTCTCACAGGAGACATAAACCAGTGGAGGAGCCTGCTCAGATATTCATGGAAACAGTGGAGATCGGCTGGGTGGATGCGCTCGATAGCCTGCCTCCGTGAATTAGTGGCAGCAGTAGCCCTCAGAGGCTCATAAAGCTTGATGGGTTTGTCTGGCTGCAATGAGCACGAGGTAATACAAAGGCAGTGATGTGTGCGTATATGTGTGTAGACTGTACATTTCATTTCCCAGCCTCTGAGTAAGTGGTTTTCAGTCACTGCTAATGGCCAGAAAAACCAAGAAGATATTTTTTTCCCAAGCTGTTTAAGCCTTTTAAAGAGCCTGAACCCTTTGGAGTGCATGAGACTGTAAAAGATGAGGCAGGAAAGGATAAATGTAGCTATATTTTAGATGCACACACATAAAGAGGCGATATAACACAGCACTGATGCAGACTGACTGTACATACTGAATGTCAACACTGTAACTCAACCAAAGAAAGCCACAGGATGAGAGATGGTTGTGAGGGGGGGGAGAGCAAAAAAGAGAGGAAACAAGCTTTACAAAGCACGTTACAAGCCTTATCACCTATAGACTAAACATAGTGTAAGAGTGTCAGCAGTATTAAAGGAAGATGGGAAGATGTAGGAACAGCAGATAGAGTATGAAAAGCAGCTGGCTCAGGGTTTCTACTGCTCAGCCTTCAGACCACAGCTGGACATGAGGGAACGCTGGCATTATTCTACCAGGGAGGGGAGGTCAGGTACTGTATTATTACGCCGCAGGCATTCAGGGAAAATGCAGGAGATGGCAGTCTTTGGAAGCAGCAGGCAATGTGTTCAAATTAAACAAGTGTAATGGGGGGCAGCTACGCGCAGCAAGAGAAGTTTATTTCCATTTTGCTTGGTGCACACTTCTCTCGGAGGTGCTTTACAGTGTCAGTTCATGGGCAGAGATGTTTAGCTTTGTTTGACTTGCACTGACCTCGTTCAGCAACCTGCTGCTCTCTGTCCTGTTTTCCACAGCTGTGACAAGCAGGAGCGCAGAGTGAATAGAAATAACTGTTTAAATGTTTAGACATCTGCCAGTAGTACAGAGAACCAGTATGCTGGATATGAAACAAAGACACTGGACACTTAGTGAAGTCATCTTATCACTCAGTACAAAAAAAATTTGGAACATTCTGAAGTAATGTTTTTTTCCATGTTAATTGATTACAAAATCTAATGATATAAAAGTAGGAAAAAGTAATAACTGATCATGCAGATTTTACCAGTTTTTATGTTCATTTTTCAAACTCAGTCTGTTGTTCGCTTATTCATTTTTCATAATAGCTATCTTATTTTAGTGCAGTCATATTTGTCATCTAAAAATAACACTGACACATTTGCCAGGGCTGGAGGTTCATGTCGTATTAGGTGTGTTGGGTTGTATCCATGCATAAAACACTGTCAAGACCATCAGCTTGCATCACTTTTAGTAAACACAGTGGTCCTTATATCTATTTTATTGTTTTTATATATTTTAAAGCTTTATAAACCCTCCCTATGCTTGGGTTTGGTGTCTGAAGTCTTAGAAGGCGCAGAACGTTTGGGCGACATGGTAGGGCTTGAAATAAATTCAGTGTTTTACAAAAATTTCACAAAAACACGACACCGCAGAGCAGCACTATGCGCAGCGATCAGATGTTGGTGTGAAGTGGACAAGGCCAGATGCTGAATGCATGCTATACACGTGAGACGGAGGAGACTGATGCTACGGTCGCTGAGCCAATCAGTGCCCAGGATACAGAACACAGTGCTCTGGTTGGTCGCCTCCCATCCATCAGCCAATAGTGTGCCGTGTACGATCTCACATGGGCAAGATAGGTCAAGTGGCCGTAGCTGTGTTTTCCAAACCTGCGAGTCTTTGTCTACTCATCTGGTGTATGCTGTGTATTTTATTTCAATTTAATATTCTTCTTAATCCGTGATTCAAAATTAGATGTATACAATTTAAAAATCCGCGATACAATGTGGCCGCGAAAAGTGAACCGTGTTATGGTGAGGAACAACTCTAATATACATTGATCATGTTAATTTATCAGTGATAATTTAATTGCAAATTCACAGGAAACTCTGCCACTGTTGACAGCTATGAATTTCAACATAACAAAAACAACCCTGTTTTCCAAAAACTACATTCCAACTAAACTGTCTTCTTGTGTTCTGAGGAAAACTTTTTTTCTTCCCAAAAGGTGTGAGATGTGAAGGTGTGTAAAGTGTGCGACATAGTAGGAAAAGCTTCCACAGAGTCTGCATCAGAAACCAGGAAGGAAGCATGGTGGCATCAGGTCATTGTTTTATCTTCCATACAAGTACACAAGGGTTCGCAAGAGTCTGGATGGGCCTCTTTGCACACATAGTATAAAAGTAAAAAAGCATCAGCTGTGCATCTGTGGGTGTACACGGCTGTCTGTTAGTGCCACCCCACTGGAGTAAGACTAAGGCTTTAGTCAGCAACAGGGCTTTCACCCAGGAGATTAGGGTTTGCATCACATTTCATACATGCATAATAGGTCGTTCACTACTGCTGAGCGTGCGCACTCCTGTCCTTGAGGAACAGTTGCCATGTGGACAGTCCACACGCACTCACATTTTGTGCTGCATGTGTTTTGCGGAGGAGTCCAAAACTGTAGCACACCTGCAGATGTAAATAGTTCAGCCTTGGCTTTAGACTCAAATTTCATTTTTGCTTATTTACTTTCACTTTTCAACCACTGCTTGGTCAGGGTTAAGCACCAAAACTACTTGCTTAGATTTTTTGACTAGACTTTGGTTGATGCTTTCACAGTGATAACTCCATGTTAGATGCTTGGATAAGTTTAGGCTCTAAAATCATTTGGCTAGTTCCAAGAAAATATGGTTTGGGTTAAAATACGAGACTTTCAGTAAACATTTGAAGCTTCTCTTCCATTTTCTGGGTTACCATGGTGATGAGTCCCACTCCATCTAATATATGATTGACTGGCTGAAATGGAGTATAAGGAAGTAAAATATGACATCACAATGATATTTATACAAATAAATGTCATCCAGGAGAAAATGCATTTCCTAATGTTACAGAGAATGCAGTTGAGTTAAATTAGGAACGTAATTTTTGGGAGACGAGGCTGAACAAATATGTCTCCTCCAATCCAAAATGTCCAACGATGATGTTTTAGGTAATCCAAAACTCCCCACCTGTCTCTGACCACTCCTTCCTTTTCCCCCCGCAATTTCCCTCTAATGAGCTTTCGAAGCCTGAGAGGAGGGAGCTGATGGAGAGGCTGATTAAAGACAAGCTGCCGCTGCTCAGGAGGAAAACACCATTTCATATTCCCACTGACGCACTCACACACACACAGATTTTTAAGACATGCACACACCCAAATGCGCACACACATATAAGATCTTAGATGCACATACAGACCCACCAACGCAGACTGAATAATTCACTAGGCCCAGACCTTGGGGGCTTTGGAGTCTGCCAGTCTGTGTGTGTGTGTGCACATACTGTGTGTTTGCGTCTCAGAGTGTGTGTATGTGCTTGGAATCTCCCTGAGTACGCTGCGTAGGCGGATAAGGAGGGAAGCCCGTGTGTTAGAAGCACAAGTCAACACACCAGCTCTCTGCCTGCTGGCTACAAAGACACAAAGATAGAGAGAGCAAGGGAGATGAGGGACAAAAGATAGAGGGAGAGATGAATGGAGAAAAAACAGGAGGAAGGAACGAAAAAGAAGAAACATGACAGAGGAAGAAGAAGAAATAGAGAAAGACGTAGATGTGAGCGCTTGGTTTGCTGGTGTAGACAAAGCGAATTCAGTGGCAGGCTGAAGACGTTTTTTGTGGTTTCTTCCCGTCTCTAACTGTGCAATTGCCATGGAAACTGAAGATTTGACACATGCTAAAATCTCCAACACAGTGAGCTGACACTCTCTGGCAATAAATTCAGACTAAATGTAGGACCCTTCATATCCAAGAGGGACTCTTGTGTCTTTGCAGCCCACAGATTCTGGACTGTAAGTTACACAGGAGAAGGACCCTTTGAAGTGTTTGCACTGATTGATTGAACGCTGAAAGTTTGCAGCAGCTCAGGTGCTTTTAAAGACCCCCTCCAGTCAAAATCTGTGTTTTATTTCAACCTTAACATGTCCATATGGTGATTTCAGATACTAGAACACACATCATTAGAAAAATAGGCAGTCAACACCACGGCAAGCTGAAACTGCACCTTACCAGAGACAGTCTTAAAAACACATATTCAGACTTCCAGGGTTTCATACATGACAAACTGAAGGAACAAAGCTGCCAACTTGCAGGGTGAAGCCTTCAGTATCATTATACGTCTTCAGAACTGGCTTCTGGTTGGAACATGTAGAACAGCTTGCCATTGTGTAGCAGAGCTGGTTTGCTCCAACTGCCTTGAGAGTGAGAGACAGGGATTGCGTAGATCTGCACATTCTAAAGGACGCAATGTTGTAGAGTTACATCTGAGCCATTTAGTTGCAGAAAAGGACCGTTTTCTTGGATAAACGTCTAAATATGTGTCTTTAATACACAGAAAATGGTTTTTCAAAGTTTGAAAACGCAACCAGAGAAGGACTTTTAACCAAAAGAAGAACCCCTGCAGATTTGGTTGCAGATTCTAAGTTTTTCATCTTCAGTCAATCCATCGTTTTTCAAGCTGTAAATAAAGTCTTCTGTTTTAATTTGAATTCATAAAATGAAATTGATGTTCAGTGTCATGAAGTTAGCTGAGGTGTCATTGAACTAAGTAAGGGAATCACAGGTAGTGATTTCCTTACTTAGTTCAATGAGTAAGGACTAAGTAAGGTCCTTACTCATTGAATCAGTTATCATCCCTCAGTGATCAGGGATGATAACTGAGTCTGATCAGTTATCATCCCTGTGAATAGGAGGGATGATAACTGATCAGACTCTTGTCTCTGTCCTCAAAATGTATCAGCAGAAATCCAACATGTTTGTTTGCTGGAATCATTCCTCTTGTTTAAACTTGCTATTAAAGATCTCGCCTTAATGTGTTTCCGTTGCCCCCGGTGATGGAGGATAAAATACACACTCCTCATTTTGTTTAAAAATCAATTTCTAAGTTTGTCGAAAGTTTATTTTAAGCTTCAGCAGTTCAGGTTAGAAAAATGAAGTGGCACTCTTACGGTTACTTCATTCTTTTTAGCACAAAACTCCCTTCTTATGTCATTATCCCTTTACCACAGCTCAGCGTGGAAACACTTTCCAGAGAAGCACAAGGGAGTTTTGTGTTAAAATGACTATGGAGATGAAAAAAGCCTCACTTAATTTTATTACCTCAGCTGCTGAGGCCTTATAATAGCTTCAGATACATTTTTACGAAGAGTGAGGACTGTGCATTCTTTCACCCATCTCTTACATCAGAAGGATCTCCAAATGGTCATTAGGAACGGGAGGAATGGCTACAGCAAGCAAAATTTTCCTGCATTACGTTCTCTAAAATGGAGACCATGTTTCACCATGCGCTTCACTGTGCTGGCATCATTGGTCTGAATGATAGAGAGTTCCAGAGAAATGATGACTAGGAGGAGCACAGTCCATTGAGTCATACTGTATGAATTGTAAAGGAGTGTTTCCACCTTAGGACTAGTATTTGTATCAGCTGTTAGAGAGAAAAATAAATAAATAAAAAAAGAAGCTTCACTCAGAAAAATTGAGTCATGATATAAAACTATAAAGCCCTAATGGGAAGACGAGTACTAATGTGAATATGTATTTGTCATTAGGGGCCTAAAAGGGTTTCAAAATGGGACATTAGCACATCGCATGTAAGTGAGTGTCCAGGACTTTATTAGCAGAATGTATAAAGGGAATGAATAGGTGTGGAACAAAGCTGGAGCTGAAAATGAGCCATGAGCCAGTAATGTTGTGCAGCATAGCTGTGGCTGTAAACCAATCCAGCTTCCAGCTGTCAGCTCACAGGTGGGAAACATTCCTGGCTGAGTCAGCCTCCAGCTGATTATTCAGTCAGTCAAACTCTATCCTCAGCACTCTCACAACACCCCCAAAATAATTACATGTATTCCTCCTTTGCTTTGCTCGGCTTTGCAGAAGTATTACAGAGCTTCTCCAGAATGACAATGCTGTAACAGCACAATGTGTTATTCCAGGATTTACTTGTATTTTGGTCCCATTAGAGATGCTGGCCGGACACTCAGTGGGCAAGAGAGAAGAGCACCCTGCTGGAGAAGTGCTGATGTCATCAGTGTGAGACAGCTGACAGGAGGACGGGGGGTGCTGTCATGTTTTGACAGTCCAAGCATTTGTTTCTGTCCACTTAGGTTTGCATTTTGGAGCAGTTTCTAAACAGTGTGTGTAAATAATGAATTTCCACCAGTGTGCTTTCATTTATTTACTGAACAGAAAAGTGTTGACAAAAATACCTGCTGGCACATTGTTTTCTGTGTCAGCTATTTATCATGGGAGATACACAGCACATCCTCCGGAGAGGCAGGGCTTCAGCAGAACAAAGATGCCAAAGACTGCACAGCTCAGCTCAGTGAGGCTGCATGTATTTTCTGAGCACTAAGCGCTGGTTCAGTGATACCAGGACACTGGCACAGGAGAGGTTCCAGTGCAGAAGGTTCTTACATAAAAGTTGAACTTGGCTCAACTTTTCTTGTAAGGCCGTACAGCACCATCTGGCAAGGTGCTACATTGGCCAGTTAACCATACGCAAGTGCACATTATTGTAATGTGAATGCAATATTTCAGCTATAAAAAGCAATTGCAACAGTTACAACATAAAAGTTGTAACTGCTGCAATGAAGCATAACATGATTCTCCTCATGATAACCAGTATTAGCCTGTGAGCTCTGTGCCATGAGGCAACCACTTAGCTCTCCTGACCAGCGCTGGTATTTGCAATTCCATGTAGCCTAGAGGACTGCTCTGGGACTGGGACTCATGTGACCCAACACAAATCTTGTGACTTGATAATGTTGCAACAGGCTGAAGTAGGCAGTCAATAAATACACTGCCAGGATTTATTGTAACCAACAGATGAAGTTGAACAGAAGATTTAAGAAGGTCTTTACAATACAGTCCAAACCAAGGCAAGTCTGACATGTAGAGAAATTCCCCAGTTATTACTGACAAAGATGAAATAGACTTCAGAGTGATAAATGTGCAAAGTGTTGATGTATAACGGGCCCATATCTGCCACCTCTGGGCTGATGTGACATCTTCTCTGGCTCAAAAATTCTTCAAAGATGAAACACTACGACGGAGAACTGTATTAAATGTGCACTTGCTGCTCTACTATAACTAATTCTTAAAAATGTAATTGCTACATTGTTGCTGACAGGTGACATGTCATCTCTTTATCAATGCTGCACAGTAAAATAACATGTTGACACGAAATCAATGAAACTCTATATTGTGTGGTTATGAATGCTTGCGGGAGCGGTAATGTTCAGAAACACAGCAAGAGCCAGCAGATTAAGAAAACAGTCCCCACAGTTCTGCTCCAGTGTAATTGTAAAGTAAAGAAGAAAATAGACATTTAGACAACACGTGAAGCACTTAAAAGCAGAAATGACTTGTGATTGTCCTCATAGTGGTCCAGTCTGCACCGGCAGGTTTAGTCTGCCGGTGCATTTGCTCTTGTGTTTAGAAAGTCAGCGTCACTCGTGCAGACAAACCGGTGTGTGGAAGAACTGGCCAGAGAATAGGTCAGCCAGCGAGCTGTCCCTGATGATCCCAAATGCAGTTAGCAAAACGGGCATCACACATTTCTGTGTTTTTCGCTCTCAGCCAGACTATACAAAGACATTTGTATGTGATTAATGAACATGATGTTTGCGTGCTGTTTTGTGAGGCTTCACATTTCTCTACAAGCAGAGGTAGAGAGTGCAACGTTAGCATGACCCATAGAGCCAAAACACCCACGTCAATGGGAAATACATCAGGTTGAAAAAAACTGGAATTCTCCTTTAATGCTGGTAGACATGTCCTTTATAAAGCTCACTAGTATTTGCCCAAGAAATGTGCTGTGTGAAGACTTTGGTATTGTGGTTGTTTTTTTAAAGCTGCAGGTTGTGTGACGTCCGCACATTTAATAATGTAACAGACATTTAAATGACTCTGAATGAACCAAAATTGAAATATAAAGTCAAACATACACTATATTGCCAAAAGTATTGGAACGTTTGCCTTTACAAACACATGAACTTTAATCACATCCCATTCTTAATCGGTAGGGTTTAATATAGAGATGGCCCACCTTTGCAGCTATAACAGCCTCAACTCTTCTGGGAAGGCTTTCCACAAGGTTTAGGAGTGTGTTTATGGGAATCTTCCAGTGGCGGCGTGCTTTCCACCACTGCACCCGACGCTTTGTGTTGCACTTGGTGATGTAAGGCTTGGATGCAGGTGCTCACCCATGGAAACCCATTCCATGAAGCTCTCTATGCACTGTTCTGGAGCTAATCTGAAGACCACACCAAGTTTGAAGGGTCTGTAGCTATTGACTCTGCAGAAAGTTGGTGATTTCTGTGCGCCTCAGCATCCACTGCTCTATAATTTCACATGGTCCACCACTCGGCAGCTGAGTTGCTGTTGTTCCCAGTTGCTTCCACTTTGTTATAACACCACCAACAGCTCACCGTGGAATATTAAGTATGGCGGAAATTTCACGAATGGACTTATTGCACAGGTGGCAACCTATCACAGTACCACGCTTGAATTCACTGAGCTCCTGACAGCGACCCATTCTTTCACAAATCTTTGTAGAAGCAGTCTGCATGCCTGGGTGCTTGATTTATTACACCTGTGGCCATGGAAGTGATTGAAACACCTGAATTCAATTATTTGGAGATGTGGGGCAATACTTTCGGCAATATATTATACGTACTGTACTCAAATGTCAGAGTGGTGAGTGGTAGAAACTTTTTCAGTGAGTGGCTGAGGGAGAATTTTATCCTAATCCATTGTTCAATACACAGCCTCTCTACTGTACGTTACTTGAACAAATTTTAACAGAGAAAAACATAGTGAGGAACAAATCCAAGGCAAGTGCAGCCCGAAGGTCGCCTGACTCAAATCTTAAATCTTCTTCCACACAGCTCGGGATTCAGTGGAGCAACGTAGCACTTTTCAGAGAGTACACACTGGTCCAGTCCCCCAACAGTCGTTAAGAGTGATAATCCCATAATCACCACAATCCTTAATGGGCTGTTTCGCTCTGAAGTGTCTCAGGCTACAGTGTGTACAGCGTCTCCCCCTGCCTTAACGAGGTTATGTAGATTTATGCAAATGGGGTCTAATCCCCGGGACACTGGGGACTCCGGGGTCTTTAAGTCGGTTAGCTGGCCTTTTCTGTGCCAGCGTTCTCAGGGTGGCACAGAAGTCACGGTGAATGAGAGAAGGAGTACGAACTAGCAAGAGGGAAACAAAGGGAGGAGATGAGAGAGGTGTGATGAAGTTTTAGAGGAACCAGGAGGAGGGAGACTTGATGAATGGGAGGACGAGAGTGAAAGGGCAGCTGCCACCAGATAAAACAGTGACAAATAGACGTACAGGCAAAGGGCTGAGAGGAGAAGGACAGGAAAATACAGGGAGTTACCGAAGAGCTTGAGCAGTCCCACTTGGCTATGTTGGGAATTTCTACAGTAAATCTTTAGATTTGAAAAGATAGAAGGAGATAAACAGACACTCCCAGTCGCACATTATTTTTTATAGGGGTTGCCAGAGGGAGGCCACTGAAAATCTGGGGGCAACACACAAGAACCAAAAGCTGAAAACAATGTTAATATGACACTAGAGTTTAAAGAGTTTGATATGACACGAAAATATTTTGCCTTTAGTAAACTGATCAGGCTTTTACAGTAAAAAATATCCAGCTGTTCTTCCAGTACTGATCGAGTGCAAGCCGGAATTTCAGCAGAAGTTCTTTGCAGCCTATGTTGACTTCCGCAAAGCATTTGACTCTGAGATGCACTCTGGCAGGTTCTGAGGCTCTGTGGGGTCTGTGGGGTTGCTGGATCTCATTGTTGCTCTTCACACTGGTTCTGTGGGTATTGTTCGGATTGGAAGCTGTGTCTCTGAACGCTTTCCAGTGAGCGTTGGAGTTCTTCAGGGATGCGTTCTTGCTCCAACTCTGTTCAGTGCTTGCGTGGACTGGGTTCTAGGCCTTGCGGTGAGGTCCACACCAGTTGCAAGAGCATCAACTGGAGAAGAAAAGATTGCGGACCTGGACTTTGCTGATGATGCTGTAAATCGATGAACCTTATGTGCTCTGCACTTTCAAACCTCAGCAGAGAGTCAAAGTGTCTTGGTTTGCTGATCTCCTCGATAAAGACCAAAGTCCAGGCTTTCAATGATTTCATGGACTCTGAAAGCTGTGTCATTGGCGATACACATGTGGACATTGTGGAGAGATTCACTTCTCTTGGCAGAGACATTCACTCATGTGGTCGAAAGACATCTGGGCTTTGCTTTGGGGGTGATGAACTTGCTTAACAGGAGTGTCTGGCATTCTCAATATCTACATTGAAGGACTAAGATCATGGTCTTCAGAGTTCTCGTCCTTCCGGTCTTGCTCTATGGATGTAAGACCTGGATGCTGACTGTCAGTCTGACTCAAAGACTTGACTCCTTTGGTACTACATGCCTTAGAGAGATCTTCTGCTATTGCTGGCATGACTTTATGTCTAACAAGCAGGTTAGGTTGCTTGGTGAGACCTAGATGGCACACATCTCCTGCATCATTCAAGATCACCAACTCTGTCACTTCTTCCATGATGTCACGCTTAATGGATTGTGACCCTGCTCTCCATTGCCTGATTGCTGGGACTCCTACATGTTGGACACATCCCAGAGGGCGTCCACATGTCACTTAGCTGAAGCAGATCGATTGGCATTGCTGGAGGGCCAACACTAACCGGGAATTGGCCTAGAAGGTTGCTGAAGCTAACCCTCTGGCATACAGACAAACATTCATTGATGTGGCAAAGTGCTCTGGCACATGCCTCCCAACCTGCCCTGACTTGTGGCCCCCTCTGCCCCCTCTCGGAAGCAACATTTGTATTCCTCCACTGCTTTTGTCCATAAAAACTACAGCACGTATCGATTGCAACACCCATATTTGAAGATGAATTTTACCTGAGTAAGAAATGTATTCATTCAGTCGTACAACTTCATTAGTTTCTGTAAACTTTTATTCCTTACAAATCAATACAACCTGATTCTTTTTCAAGACTGTATTAGATTCCATAGACCTTTAATCTGTTGACTCACATCTGCTTTTCATTGTCGCATTGCTGGAAAAACGGCTGTGTTTTATGGCGCAATCTCTTAATAGAAAAAAAAAATCTTTACAATATCAGTGCATGGCTTTTTTGCTATGGTTCAGACTGCAGTCAAAGAAAAATACATTTATTTCAGCAGCTAAACTTGAGGTTATGCTGGTAAAATGTTGGTCCATCAATAAAAAGGGGGGAGGAAACAACTTCTTTAAGACTACATGAAGTCCAGTCTTCTGCATGGCTGGGCCCATGTACCACCCTGACCAACACACCATAAAAGCCCTAGAAAACTTGGTTTAAAATCTAAAATTAAATACACACTACATAATGCAACGAGTGAAGAAACATCCTTAGGTATCAAGAGTTTACTGCTCCAGAACTCTGCTGGAGTAGTGCCCTTCTGCAGGGCCGTGTGGGTGGTTGTTCAGATTTCACTGACAGTGGCCCAGAAACACGAGCAAACAGCCTCACTAAAGTCATCACATTTTTGTTCACACTCTTGTTACCAAATCCTGATTGGTGCTCAGAGGTGCATTATGGGACACGATGGTTTTCCAGCTGAACCTCACAAAAAGATGTTGTGTGTCATAGTAAGAAGGTGAATTCAGGGATTTGAAGGCTTCGGTATGTGGGCTCGTCAGAATGTCAGAATTTGAAATTACTGGACTGTAAATTTGATATATTCTGATTTATATTCACATAGACTACCTAATATTAACAACATTTTAAGGCTTCCTGTCAGTGTAATTGCTTGATGGTTTGTGGATCTTGCAAACACTTTACTTAGCATTTGAAATCAGGAGATGAACAGTTGTAGCACTTTGTAATATAGTGTTATAACTGATCTTGTGGACAGGTGAGGCTGCTCTATGAGCAGGCGATGAATGACAACATAGTAAAACACAGCTGTAATGATACACGATAAAATGTGTTCTACAGGAGATGCTATGCTGACAAATTATCCTAAAACGTCCTTATAGCTCCGTTATGCTGTGTAATAATGCTTAAATAAAGCTCGCTGAAAAAAAGCTATTTTAATGGAAGTCAGCAGAAGAAAGGTTCACTTTGAATTAAACCATTTTAACCTATTCATCAAGGTACACAGGTACATTTAAATGTTAATTTAATGTTAACACAGCAATGACAAACACATAAATAAATGCATTTACACTCAGGAGTTAAGAATAAATAAGGAAAAAGGAATGATCTCACCTTGATACATACTGAATAACGAAGGCAAGTATAGATAAGTATAGAGGGAAACCAGGATAAAGCTGCAGGTCTGCAATGAGGTTAAGGGTCTCAGCGGTGGCCTGGATCAGGTATCACTGAACAAAATATCTGCACTGGCCTCCTCGTGTACTCTGACGTCAAGTCCTTCCACCCTGGGAGTGAGCTGCAGGCAGTGCTTGGCTTCTAGCGAGGTGATGGGGTTGTGGGTGTTTTTAGACCACTAATCCCGTCTTGCAAGGGCGACCACCAGCCCAACCACCAGGGCAGGTCTGAAGGCACCAACTGTGGTGTCGAGACGCTCACTCAGCCGTGGACTAACACGCCTCAGGAGACCAACATGGAAACCACAAGAAGGCTGAGGAGGCTCCACTATCAAGGGACATGTTAGGCTTATGACACAGGAAGGGAGCACACCTGGGGTTTGTTCAGGCCGCCAAACTTTGTGTTTTCAGTATGTCTTTTTGTGAAACTATCAAACCTTCTATCAAACAATGTTCTTATTGCTATAGATGGATTGTCTGTCACCATCAGCAGGGACGGTTTTATCACACAGGCCTAACAGCTTTTAAAGATGAATCAGGGGACTGGCAGCAAAATGTTACTGCAGATCCTCCACATTTGAAACGGGGGGTTTAAATCATGCATTGGCTTTGTTTTTATTTCAACTTTTAGCAGACTTTTAATCTTCACAAGCTTCTGAAGAAAGACAGAAGACAGCTTTCGTCCATTCAGCATTTCCGATACCAATGCAGCACGCTTAGATGTCTAAAATATCATAATGTTTGCTCAGAACCAAAAATAGACACTGACAGTCGACAAAGTGATGGATTAAATCTGTCTGTTGTGAATAAGTTGTTTTATTTTATATCATTTTATTCTTTAGTCTTCTTTCATTTTTGTTTCAGGAAAGAAGCTGCTCGTCTTCCAGTTTTACATCAAGGTAAGGAATAAACATCCTGATTGTCTTTGAGTCCCTGAGCTTCACCTGACAAGGTGCTGTTGATGCATTCAAGACTGTCTCATCTTTTCATCTTAGCAGGAGAAAAGCGCAGCAGAGATGCAGCGTTTGATGCTTTACTCTTTGGGGCAACTTCTTTTTTTATTTATTAAGACACAGCCAATTAAAGGCTGATGATGGGGAGATATAACTCTCCCAGAGATGCTTCTAACGCATATGTCATGATCTGAGAAAACAGATCTGGAGCTCGTCTTTCTTTCCATCGCTCTGTGCAGCCATTCGGCTCTGACTTTGAAGACACACTTTTTTACAAAGTGTTTTCGTAAAAGCCGGTTTCAGGGCATCAGCAGCTTTTTCGTGAGTTCAGCTTTCTCACAGGGGGACCAGCATGCTCCTGGCTTTACTGAGAGCAGAGAAAGTCCAACTGCATCGACTAGTAAACTCCATTATGATGAAACTACAATGCAATCCAAAACAGCTAAAGGAGAGAAATAAAAACACTGCAGCGTTTGGTTCCCATGTCCACTTTCCCTTAATGACCAGTAAACTATATATTCCAGGTTTGATTGTTATCAGTCATGACACATTCTGTTCACCACTCACAGGTAAAAGTTAGATTCAGTTCCAGCTGAAAATTCTGGCAGTCATTTAACTTTTTATGACCTCTTCAGCCAAAATGTGACGAGACTTTAAATGGTCTGCAAGAAAACATTTTGCATGAATGTTTAATTTACCCAGGCGATTAATTAATAACGTTTCTTTTAGTTTTTAACAACTAATAAAAAATGCATGCAAATGGGTAAACTGCATGTTTTTGTGCTGTCTCCACACCAGGAGATAAGAGCATGTGTAAACATCTGAGCATACAGATACAATAGATTAGAATGTGTGCTATAAATTATTTCATTATTTATTTTTAAAGTCAAGTCAACTTTGTGCAACTTGGATGTGACCCTGGTTTGCTCCTAATGCCCAAATACGGTATAATATAAAAAGTGTTGATACAGCAATTACACTATAGTCCTATATTTCAATCTATTTCTAAATGTCAAACATTCTACTGTGTAGGAGGGAGGGTCTTCACAGCAGTCACTGGAACATGCAAAGTCAATCAAAGTCTATTGTAATATGCATAAACACTAATGAGGATCAGTGCACTTCCTTGTCTTGGTGGTTGAAAAAGACTGACAGTGTTAACACAAAGTGTCTTTTACTACAAGCTGGGGCTGCTGTGAGTCTCTGTGATCCAGCTCCATTGTATTTGTGGCTGGATCATCAGTGTAGAACTTTTACAGACGGAAGAATCTCATTTACCATAAAAAGTGAATCATTGCTGAGGTTTTATGTGTTTATGAGCGGGGTTTTGAGCAGAGGCCCAGAGGATGAAATGAGGGCTGCACTGTGATAGCACACTTATCATCTGTATCAGCTTTTATAAGAAAACATCAGCATCAACAACTGTCAGGCTAAAACTGATTTGTACATGACACATTTTGCATGTAAGATGAAGTAATGTTCTTATGCAGTCCAATGTGTACATTCGAAAAGCATTATATTCTATGTCTGTTCCTGCCAGTGGGCCGACAAAATAAGAGTAGGCAGCAATTAAGTAGGAGAAATATGTGCATGTATTGGTGTTGACAATCTGCAAAAATGAGTTAGACCATATCAGCACATCAGATATTGGCAAAAATGCAGCATCATCCTTTCCTAGCTGAAATCCTGTATAAGCAGCTGGGGCCATGAGGACGTCACAGTGAGAGAACCACACTCAGACTGTTCTTCAGCAGTGATCATCAGCCAGCGAATCATCAAACCGCTTCCAATTGTGAAAATGTGTGCGTGTTGATGTGCCGGGTTATGAACTCCGATGAATGAAAACTCTGAGTTAAGTGTCCAATTGTTGTAGAGAGTTTGAGAATTACATGCATTATTACAAGGTTCTGGCTGCAGGCGCAGTGAAGTGGGAAAGTGGAAGCTGTAGCTGAACAATACCAGACTCCTGTAACACTTCAGCGTGAATGAACAACATTTATTATTATTTCCCTCAAGTCACGAGAGCTGTGTTCAACGTAAGTGTGGACGAAATTATCTGAGGTCACCATTTCTAGTATATAATCGCTTCCAGATGTATGTTAGAGTTTTTGTTTGTTGATTTATTATCTGAGCCAAATAAGTAGCGATATAAAGAGGGCTTCTCAGAGCAGGGGACAGGGTCAGATTGGAGTAGAAATACAGCGTAAATACATCTGCTGATGCTTTCAAACATACTCTGATTCAACAGAAGACACAAAAAGACAATACACAGTAAGGTCTACAAGCAAAGCCTACTGAGACTCAGGTCAGTAATATACTACTATAGGTAAGAGAAGCACTGAGTCAGACAGCTCCTGCAAAACAAAGCAGCTTAAGAAAGCCCTGATGGCCTGACAAAAACATCACTTGACTTACCGGCATCTTAAAATGTGCAAGAAGTCAACACATTTTTTTCTTTTTGCAGTTGTTTATAGTTGTTTGTGACACACAAAATGGCATATTCAAGTTTGAATGATCTTCTATTATCTAGTTATCTGGGTAGATTACTGCACTGGCATTAAAGTAAGAATGTGCAACCTCTGAGCGGCAGATGTGGTTAGCAGTTGGCATTAAATATTTAAAGATAGTGTAGAAGTAGCACAAGTGTAAAAAGTGACAGAGTCAGCAACAAGCTGACTCAGTGATGTAAACTACACAGAGATGCAGTGTAATGTGTATGCTACTAGACACGCCATGGATGCAGTCCACTGGAATGAGCAGGTATGTCTGTTAGTGCTTAGGAATTCAGCTTTTAATTTGTCAGAGCAATGTGTAATTTCTTTGTCGAATGTTTCATTCAAAATGACTGGAGTATTGAAATTCATGAAGTAGGTTGTATGTGGAGCTTGTAATGAATGGTTTCTCTGTCGCTGATTAAACCCCATAGGATACATGACATCATCCATGTCATCTCTGCATTACAATTATGCTTTTCGAAGTTACTTCTCAGTGAAAGTAAACCCATCCCGCCTTAAAATGGCGTGAATTTAGCTCTACACTCTTGTTATCTTCTAGATTGTGGAGATCTATGGAGTCCCCGCCTCTCTCACTTGTTTGCTGGAGCTCAAGCACACCAGCTCACCCTTTGTCCCAAAGCAGTCAGAAACCAATGCTGAAGAAGAACAATGATACAGAAATCCCTCTCCTGGAAGCTGACAGGATTGGTTCTTTAGATTTGTTGTGTATAAAATCCATGAATCCATGGTTTTGAGGCTGCAGGAACAAAGTCACTGCACTTAAATCTGGCTTTAGGTCGGCTGCCACGACAAAAACCTGCATATTTCAGTGATTAGCCGAAGCAACACAATCTGGGCAAAGCTGCTCATTATAAAGTCCAAATGAGGATGAAGAAGAAGAGGAATTCATGTCTTGTGTAAAAGACAAATAATATTTTTAAGCTCTTTTGCTCAGGAACACACACACAGCCTCTTCCCCCTCAGCACTCCCCAGCTGGTGCCATGGTGCCCAGCTGGACGCGAGCCCATTTGAGATCAGGAGGCAGTTAGGCATGGCAGCACCGCGGGCATCTGCTGGACACCAGAGATGGAGAGACTGAGACGCAGAAAAACAGGCTGTCAGATGAGACAAAGAGCAGCGTGAAGGAAGGAGCGAGGTGGAGAAGGAGGGCAGGAGAGAGAGGAGTCTTTACGAGCTGCGAGAGTTTACAAGTACATGAGTGCGCTCGTGTTCTGTGCCTGTGTTCTTTTGTGTGCCCCCTCGGTATCATGCGTGGGTGTGTGTGTATGAACGAGAGAGAATGGAAGAAGACAAGAGACAGAGGGAGAGTGTGAGCGAGAGACGAGTGATTTCACACCAGCAAAGTGCAATCTCCAAGCACTGACTCACTCCTGACTCCAGCAGCACTGTAGCACTGTTGCTGTGTTTACACCCTCCCAATGAAACAGATGGAGCAGGGAAACAAAGCTAACCACCGGAGAAGACCCTCAGCCCTCTAGTCATTTGGCAATGACGACAGAACAGCCACTACCAAGGCCTCTTTGTAGATAAACATTAATATCATTTCATTTCTAAACACTTGCTGGACGACCGTGCAGCTGTAGGAGCGTACAGGAGAGAAACGGCTAAACGAAGGCCATTTGTTCTGAATCTCTGCCACAGCAGGAGTGAAATTAGACAAATCCAACAAGCCAGCCTGCAGATGGAACCCACAAATGTCTTGTTACAGCCTAATCCATGTATGCAAGCCATATGTTACTGTGGGTGTGTGTAGCATTTGCATGTACTAAGCAGCAGTTACAGTAGCACAGAAGGCTTGTCTTCCTTCCAGCCTTGGGAACATCAAGGCTCGGAGCCTTATGCAACTCTGAGCCGAGCTCATCAAAGCACCAAGAAGCACCGAGCTCTAAACGCTCAGGTGGACGACCCGCTGTTACTGAGTGAAGACAGACTCCGTGGGCCTGTTAAAGAGCCACGACCTGCACAGGAACATTATCTCAAGTTATTACACCTAAAGCGCACACATGCTACGCCAGTTTATGGTGTTGCTTCTGTGGTGAATCAATTCATCTCAAGTGGAAAAGTGGAGATAAATCTGGGAACAGTTCTCATCTGATGAGCACAAATATAAGCTAATGAGTATCTGGAGGGAACAAAATGGAGGAAGCTATTGTAGCTCACTGTCCTTGTTGCTACCTTCTACTTTTATGAAACCTCCCACTGTGGGAGTAGAAACTGTTCCACAGAAGAGGCACACAGGAATGAAACAGGAATCACATATATGCCTTTTAAGGTGCAGAGGAAGAGGGTTGAAGCCAATGTGTATCAACATGAAACTTGCCCAGTTAATTACTTACATTTAGACAATGATTTGTTCTATCACAAGTTTTCTGAGATTTAGTGTTTAAATACGAGGGGTGATTGATAAGTTTTGAGGCGGATCGAGAAAAAAGTCAGAGTAAATTTTAACAATGCTTTGTTTCTCAACATGATCCCCTTGCAAGTCCACACATTTCTTCCAGCGTCTCAGTAGGGCCTTGATACCAGCCTCATAGAAGGTTTCATCCTGCTCCTGCCTTAAGTTGTTCACTGCAGATATGACGTCATCATTAGTGGCATTATGGGTCCCAGCAAGGAGCCGTTTCATGTTTGGGAATAGATGAAAGTCGGACAGAGACAAATGTGGGGAATAGGGTGGATGCTGCACGAGTTCGAACCCACATTCGTGAATTGCAGCCATGGTGACAGCTGACTTGTGGAATGAAGCACTGTCCTGGTAGAACAGGACACCACTTCTGAGCTTTCGACACCGCTTTTCTTTGATTTTCTCCAGCAGTTGCCATACCAGGGAAGCATAATGTTGCTCTTTTGGGACAGGTACTCTATCCCTGCATGGTCACCAACTGGGTTCATTTTGCTTAAATGACCTACCCTACCCTAGTTGACTCAGGTATTGGACATGCATTAATGCACACAATGAGTCCAAACTGAACTCAAACTATTATGACATGTTGCTCTCTCAGAGTACTAAACATTTTGATTAACAAGTATGGTTTTCTTGGTCTAAAGGATCAAAACTTATCAATCACCCCTCGTATCTAAATGTGGCAATATAGAGCTAAAACATTCTATTACAGTGATTTCCAGAGCAGAAGTCTGAACATTGGACAAAGGCAGCTTCAGAATTCTTGTTTTATTTTGTTGACACATTCGAGCCAAATGTTTTAACAGAGGGGACATTCAGTATCTCCTGTTATCACTCCATGGGTCAGAAAATACTGTTACAAAAATATGTTTTTACGAACAAAATGTCCCATAAATCTGAACAAATGGCTCAGACAGGAATAAAACAGGAAAGTTAGGAGGGAGAGTACGAGAAAAAGTTTATTATGTACTGCAATTAAAATCTCCAGAGAGATATGAATAGAGTGTAACAGAATTAATACCTGAATGTGTATTTTGGAAGTTTTCCCTCCCTTAATATGAAAGAAGACGTCTTAGAACTGACCAGCACATGAAAAACAATGAATTCCTCCTCAGTGCCTTCCCTTAAACACACTGTCATTGTATTTTCCATTTATGGGCTAATGAGCTAGTGAGCCTTCAAACTGAAATGTACTAGTTAACACACTCACAGGGCTGCAGAGCTCTTTGTCCCCTCTAACATCTCTCACTGAATGAGATGAGGAGAGCTGTTGTGACTCACAGATAACATACACGTCCAGCTTGTGTCTCGGCTGCCAACATATTGCAGCAGGTTCAGGCCAACTGAAACACTCACTGACTTCTACGCTGCTTTTGTCGGTTCTCATGAATGAAATGCTGAAACCAAACCACAAGGAGTGCCACGTCACTGCTACCTGACAATATGTATATATATATTTCAGTTTGGTTTCACTTCATGATCAGAATATTCTTCTGCGTCCCAAGATGTGCACTGTTTCACACAAATAACAAAAACACATTGAACCAAGCAGCAAAACAAATTCTACAACATATATTACATCAGACGTTTTGAATAAGTGGCTGCAGTGAATCAATTTAATCACTGCCGTCAGTGTTTATTCGTCCACACAGGAGCACTGAGGCCTATTTAGAACCCAAACTCTGATTTACCAGTTTGACAGACTGAAGAACAAAAGAGTTCCCTTGAGCCGGTGGGACGGATTCTTCTGTTTGATGGCAAAAGCTGATTTTCCTCAGATAACCTATGACAGGGGTCTGATGTAGGCTAATATTATCTGCCAGAGACACACAGACAGAGTCATTCTTTCTAGTAAATGCAGCTTGAGCACTTAAGGCAAGCGACACATCTCTGAGCAGACACACAGAGAAACAGCTGCACCATTCACCGAGTCTGTGTAGCACAGTGCTCTGTATTATAGATCGGAAAAACAATAACAGGATCTGTTTGGTGCGTTCGGGTGACCTCAGTGTCCAAAGAAAATAAATGTGTTGCTGAACCTTTCTACACATAGAGTGTATATGTGCACTCCAGGATGAAGCAGCTTAAGCACAGACACTCAAATATTTATAGGAGGAGACTTGTTCAGTCTGTTGGTTCCGGACAAGAACTGGTGGAGGCCAAAAACTCCTTATTATGTCTTTTTGAATTGATATTAGGTGTATTCTGTTCCTACCCCTGCACTAATCCATCTGTGTGTTAATAACAAGTGCTATCATCTTCCAAGAACACATTGTAACATCATCTGAAAACCTCAATATGAATGTATTTGGAAGATCAGAACATGATGAATTGGATCTAGTACACTCCGTAACCCGTCTCTGAAAGACTCCGGCAGTGTTAACCACGTTTTTTATTTTGGTAATGTGTGACTGTGGTGGGGGTTTGTTACAATTATCTGTTGTTTAGCACAGAGTACAGTAGCTGTAGTGTCTGAGCAGAGTTATAGGTGAGCTGGTGTGCTGAGCTGCATCATATGGGGAGTGGTAACATGGGGGAAAGTCTAGATATGTCATTTGCATACAAAGAGGTGAGTTTTGAGGGATTTAATCAATGACCAGACATGAATGAATGAATGAATGAAAGTGACTGTCTGTGCTGCACTAAGTTAACTATCAGGTCAATAAAATAATTATAACTATATTTTAGTTCTGCTTTGTCTGCTGCCTCTGTGACCCAAGCCCAGATAAGTGGAAGAAAACGGATGGATGGATTGATGGATGGATGGATGGATGGATGGATGGATGGATGGATGGATGGACGGATGGATGGATGGATGGTTCCCTGATGCTTTGATTTTCAGATGTACAACTAAAAATCAAGGTAACAGTAAGACTGGTTTATCTGACCTTGCAACTGTTACACTAAAGCAATAGTGAGGTAGTGGTGGTGCAATGGTTAAGTCTCTGGGCTACTGATCAGAAAATCAGAGCATCAAACCCCAATTTGGCCATTGTTGGGCCCCTGAGCAAGGCCCTTAACCCTTCCTGCTCCAGGGGTGCCGTACCATGGCTCTGACCCCAACTGGGATATGTGAGAACAACGTTTCACAATTCTGTTAAAAATGTAGTCATGACAAATGAAGCCTTCTTCTCCTTCTTCCTCCAACACCTGATACACTGTCTGTATACTTTTTAATGATACTATCTGACTTGTAGATGTGGAAAATGTTTTGCTAAAAATGAAGTATAGTGAAGCCTGCAAAAGATGCATGTAATCTTTCAAAATGTAGTGTTTGTTCTACTTTTTATTTACCTTATACTTTATTTCCAAAATGATGTGGTGGAAGCCCTCTGACATAGAAAAAAAATATTGAACTGCATAGTGTACGTCTTAAATGTTCCTGTATAGAAATACAAAAGATGAAGTAATCTGGTATGAAAACCCACATATTTAATTTAACAAGTATGTTGTGATGCATAAATGTTATTTGTAACAAACCAAAGAGGTAAATTTTTCATTTGGCCATACCGTCTTATGGGTACCTGATCCCATCAGATCTCAGAAGCTAAGTGAGGTTAAGCCTGGTCAGTATCTGGATGGGAGACCGTGAGGGAACACCAGGAAGCCTGGGTGGATGCAGTGTGAGACTGAGTGGTTGGTGGTGGTTGGAGGGGCTGATGGAGCAGACTGGTAGTCTCGCCTCCGTCAGTCTACCCCAGGACAGCTGTGGCTACATATGTAACTTACCTCCATCGAGTATGGAGTGAATGAATAATGCAATGTAAAGCGTCTTTGAGTGCCTTGAAAAGTGCTATCTAAAACCAATGCATCACCATTATTATTATTATTATTTAAACTCATCCATTGTTTTAATTTTAAACAGACCTCCTGTTCAGTTTCTACATACCAGTAAAGCAGCTGTTCTGAAGCATCATTGCAATGAGCGACAGTGACGCTTCTCCATGTATTTATCCAGTATCAGCATTTTCCAACATTCCAAGCAGTGTAGTGACTGAATCGCCAACTGCAGTAGTTCACCAACCAGCCCTTATCAGCTCTCACTGAGTGTCTAGCAACGCATATTCCTTGAAAACATTTCGCTTTACCACTTTCTAGTGAGACAGATGGTGCAATATGTTACATATACAAACTGTAAGCTTCAGACAAACTTGTGATTTGGTGATCTACGAATAAACATGATTTTACTTGGAGTCTACACCTGTCAGTCCCCTCAAAGCTGGTGCATCTGTTGATCATTTATTACACTCTGTCAGTTCGAGAAACAAAGGCACTCTGCCCTTTTGTATGCGATTAAAGCATGGGGCTATTTTACAAGACCTGTGAAAATACAGCATCAAAACCAGCAGTGAACAGTTATCCTGCTTGTGTCTGACATCCCTGCCCTCAGACTAATGCTCTCCTATGGACAAAATGCTTCAAAATGGGACACAAATATATCTAATCAAGTAATTTCCAAGAAACATTTTTGGCAGTTTGTCACATTCGGTGCCTTCATGAGTATTTCCAGGAGCAGGATGGTGTTTTTTGAATGGACTCAGAATAAACTGCCATTGAGTGTGTAATGAAGCAACACAAGTACAAGAACGTGGCTCAGCAAGAGTTTCTGGACAACAACAACAGAGCTCTGTGGCATGGAGGAACAACGTATATCAGTCATCGGATACACACACACACACACACACACACACACACACACACACACGACTTGTTAACAGAATATTCTCCTGCTCCACACTTCTCACTCCTTTCCATCCATGCTTCTGCTGCTTTTATACAGCGAATGTTTGTCTTCCCTGTATTTGCAGGTCAAAAGGTGATATCCACCTGTTCTCCCTGACCAATCAGTTAGCCTGAATCTGCAGGAAATCATTTGTCGTGATCACCGTAGCACCTGCAGCAAGCAAGCACTTCAATATTAAAAAGGATTTCTGAAAGATGGAGAATGTGAAACTACCTGCAGCTGGTTAAGAAACACTGTACCTCTACCCTTTACTTGCTGTGTGTCTGTGTGTGTGTGTGTGTGTGTGCATGAGGGTGGGTGGGAGTGTAGGTGGCGGAGCGGGGGGGAGGAGTGGGGGGGCAGTTGCCATGGCGATGAAGTGTTTGTACTTCAGCTGCAGAATGGTAACATCCTCCCCAGAGTGCAGTGGCTTCAAGGCTTGTAATTGGGCAAAGTCTTCTCCAAGGAGCGCCAAATCGGCAACAACACACGACCCCGAAGGTTGCAGTGACCTCCCACCGAGGTCGCATGTGTTGTCGGTTATTGTCGGGGAGGCACGCAGTCTGTCTGAGCAGTCTAATCTGTGTGGAGCAGCATGGATATCAGGCATGGGGGATCACAGTACAGTAAACAGAGAGGGATCCGTGCACGGAGGATCAGTGTACAGTAAGCAGAGACGCTCTGAAGTCAGGGATAACAGGGCATAAAATACCCGAGCTGGAAACCTTGAGGGCCAAATTTCCACATGTGTTCGAGCAATGTTTCCCTTCTGCTTCTCTAATTAGTTTTTGCTCTTAAAAGGGGGAAAACTAATTGCACTCATTGTTTTATCTAAATAGGAGAGGTATTCAGAACAAATAGCGAACCAGGAACAGTAAACATGTTGTCCCCCATGAATTATGCATTCTCTGACAAGGCCATTTGCGAACAGCACACCCTCTGGCCAATCAGCGCAATTTCAGAGTTGGCCAACAGAGAAATCGGGGGAGCGGGTCTGTGGGAGAGGTGGACATGTCACAGTGGAGCAGCAGCACACATTATTCGCTGAAATTTGCTCTGAGCGGCTGTGTTTCCGACATTTTGGGCCTGCAGCCAGTCACTCTTCACGCAGCACAAAGAGACATGATGAGTGTAGGAGGGATTCAAAGAGCCATTAATCAAGCACAGAAATGAATGAACATTTGCTCAGATTGAGTGAAAGCCCATGATGTTTGCTTCAATGGGTCTCATAATGCCCCCTCACAGATTGGTCATCCTCTCCGACAAGCAAACGCTCCTCATTATTTCTCCTCCAGTGGACACATCAATAATCTCTACGGAAAACAACCCTGACCTCTGGCTCGTGTCGGTCTAATAATCTAATAAACACCTCCCCTCTGGAAATCAGTTTTTACCTCCTGCTCTGCATCGCCGTCCAGCTGCACTCTTGGCTGTTTGACTTATACATGCTGCTCATATCGATGCACTTTATAGCCGCTGTTAATGCGACGCCATGGGGCTTTGTGGAGCTCGTTTCTCACCATATGCATGATATCCGAGTCATTAAAAAAACATAAGCTGCACGGTTTTATTTTATGAACCACAAATACATCTTATACACTGAATCTCGAATGAACTTAGGTCTGCAAATACCACTTCTTACATACATTTTGAGCTACTCTATACGCTATTCCTTTTTCTTTTTGGTGTCAATTAAAATGTAGATTATGTGGCTCATTATTCTTTAAACTCGCTATTTTACACAGAGGAAAAAACACAACCAGCATGAAATATTTCTTACCCAAGGCAGTGTTCAGACAGAGATGAGTGTGAGAGGGGAAAAAAAACACACACTTATTATTAATTTGAACATGTGCCAGCGCACAGGGCTCAGCAGGAAAGAAAGCAAAAAAGGCTAAACATATGGTGGTCCGGCCCCAAGTTGAAATTAAAGGCCTGACCTTTGCCGGGCGCTGTGGTGGCCAATCAGATACATGCGGGATTATATTCCTTGTAGATGACTGTAACGTGAACATGATTAGATTAGATATGATTGGATTCAACTTTACTGTCGTTGCACAGAGTACCAGTACAGTGCAGCACCTACCCAGAAGTGAAACATCTGGAGGAGCAGCTTTAAGGCCAGTATGAATGTGATAGGAAATGTACGAGCAGCATCACCGGTAGAACTTATAACAATCACAACGTACTCTCCAGAGTTATAAAATCCTGTCTGAGAGCAGAATATTTCAGTCCTTTGGCGTCTGATGAGCCTTCTGACTTTGGATCCGTTCAAATTATCTCTGAATGGATCATTTTTCATCGTCCTACCAGCCTCTCGCCTTGTTTTAACGCAGCGCTGCTTTTCCACTCTCAGTGAGCACTAATTGAAAATCTGACATTAAAGTCATCTCCCTCTTGATATAAGACTTTAGAACTAATCACTTATTTGCAGGTTTAAAGCTTTCTACCTTGTTGACTCGTCTCTTTTACACGCTTGAAGACACATTACGAGTGAAATGAGGAGTCGGTCGTGGCTGAGTGGGCAGTCTCAAAAACACAGCCCTAAAGAGCCAGTCCTGGCAGCTTGCAGGGTGGGACTTTGTGTATTATTATTCCACTTGAGAATTGGTTTGCCGTATATGGCACCATCCATCCATCCATTATCTATACACAGCTTAATCCTCTGTAGGGTCGCGGGGGGGCTGGAGTCTATCCCAGCCGACTCAGGGCGAAGGCAGGGGACACCCTGGACAGGTAACCAGCCTGTCACAGGGCCACACATAGATACAGACAACCAAGCACACTCACATTCACACCTACAGACAATTTAAAATCATCAATTAACCTCAGCATGTTTTTGGACTGTGGGAGGAAGCCGGAGTACCCGGTGAGAACCCACGCATGCACAGGGAGAACATGCAAACTCCACACAGAAAGATCCCAGGTGTCCTAACTGGGGATCTTCTAGCTGTGAGGCGACGCTGCTAACCACCGAGCCACTGTGCAGCCCCTATATGGCACCAATATACCGATGTTATAACTTGCCAGTGTGGGGTGGAGAGTAGTTTTACAGTGTCTGAGCAGAGTCGTAGGTGAGCTGGTGGTGGAGGGGTGAGTGAAGAGAGAGGAGTTTAATCAATGACCGAAGGGAGACTTTTAGTCAAGTCAAGAGAAAACTGGATAGTAAAGCTCCAAATTCAGGAAAAGAGGTGGGCCTTATATAAAAAAAAGTGTGTGTGTAGTAGTGGTAGTAGTACATTTTGATTTTTAACCTACGTCATCCTGTGGTAAGTTTATTTCAGACTGAAGAACTGCCCAAACCGGCAGATTAACATTTGCATTTACTTATACTGCATTTATTTGTGTGTATATGAAAGGAAATTCACCAAAATGATTGACACACGAGGGTGTTTGTTTCCCCCCACTGGAGTGCTGCTTTTTACATAAATTGACTTAGTGGAAGCATTGCAGACTTTTAATGCAGACCACCCAACTTGGCGCCTCTTATAAACTTCATTATAAAGCCACTTTAGGGCTGCTTGATCAGGCTGTCACTGTCTGAAGTCACGCCTCACACAACATAACAGGCGATGAAGGCCAGCAGTTTGCTCCTTCGTCTTCCTCTCCGAAGCTGAGCATCAAGCATCCACGGTTTGTGATCTTAGTGCATTATTTTCAAACCCGTCCCATCCCTGCTCAGTCTACCATGAAGGCTGCCCCCCCCCACGTTCCACATGAGAAAGTTCCCTTCGCAAACTGTATGACCCCGCTAACAGGACAGAGCCACTCCTGATTGCTGTTTGGATGAAGCCCACTCGGCCTGTTACGACGAAGACACAGCAGCACTTCTCAGAGTGGAAACCCACACCAGACCGTGGCCGTCATAAACACTGGTTTACTTAACTATGGATGACATGAGAGGAGGGGGCTCAGGTTTCAGGTATGAGGGGCAGTGGGGACCCAGACGGATGGAGGCGAAGAGACACTCTGCAAATCTTTCCACTGTGTAGTTAAAAGCAGAGCTGTGGTGCCTGATCTGTTAGTTTTCACCTGTTAGATCAATCGTCAGCTATATTGATACTCGATTAAATAGTTTGAGTCGTTTTTTTTAAGCAACACAAAGTCTAAATCTGCTCACTGCAGTTTATTTAATGTGAATTTTTCTGGTTTGTTTCTTGCTCCCTGACAGCAAACTGAATATCTTTGAGTTGGGGGCAAAACAAGACGTCACCCTGGGCTTTGGGAAACACTGATCCATATTTTTCACCAGATAAATCGAGAAAATAATCAACAATGGAAACCACTTCATCGACACTCAGCCTGATCAGCTTCAACTTCCAGGGCCTGTTACTTCAGCCACACTGGCATTAAGTGAGCATGTCTACACAGCTGCTCGTAGCCACCAACAGTCCTCCTCCACGTCCACCAGCTCATTACCCACCACCATTAGACATCATCGCATCACCGTCATCAGCACACATGATTAGTCCCACCAAAGGCCTGCAGCAGCCAATAGAAAAGTCATCTGAAGACGTGAGTCACCGGGAAAGTGTTTAGATGTGAGGTTAGTGAAGTTCTGTGTTGGAGGTAATGTCGCCCTCTCTCATAAATAATCTTCCAGCTCTCAGGGAGGCTTCCTGCCACTGAACAAGCTGCAAATCTGCTGTGAAGAAACATTTAAGACATGAACGCAGCGGGGCGAGTCCAGCGAGCAGCAGAGTATGCTCACCTTTGCAGAGTTACCCACGCTCATCAGCGTGGAAAAATAAGTACAGCAGGATTAATGTCAATTCCCCAACTCCGACCTCAGTTATTCGACTCCACTGCACTCGTGTGGAGTTGCTTTTCAGCACCTCTGTGTCAGGAAACAGGCCGGTTTTTAGCACCACAGCCGCCCTTCAACACCCCGAGACTCCGCCGCTGCTGTGACTCTGTTCCAAATGCAGAGAGACACGGCTTGCTGTGAAATGCTCAACCCAACAGCATGTGGTGGCTGGTGGAGCCTGTCTCCAGCATTCAGAGAAAGATTCCTCAAAACTTCACTTCAGCTTCATCCTGTCAGCCCTGGAAGACATGACTGACCTTTCAGTTCCCTAAAAGCTGCATTTAAACCACTTGGATCAACCTGACTCTCCTGATACACGTCCAGCCACAGCCATCATCATCCTCACCTGCTTCCTCTGCCCTGAGGTGAGCAGGAGACGTGCTGTTCGCGGCGGACGAGGCACGTTTGAAGTCTGGTCACACGTTCAGAGATGGAAACAACATGAATGATTTGCATCAAAGGAAAGAAGGCCGCAGGGAGGCGAGGACAGATGAAGCCTGCGTATTCTGAAATATAGACAGCCTCAAATTTCATGCCCCTGGGCTCCTATGCAAAATTTAGTAGCTTGTTTGTTTTTGAAGCTTACATTTGTTTATTTTTTCCCTTTCCAGCTAAACCAAACAAAGCACATCATAGTTTCATGCTTGATGAGCAGATGTGCGGTGGAATAGGTTTAGTGAAGTGCAGTGGTTTCTCCATATAAACTACTCTACATATCTGGACGGGCTGAGCCAGAGATAATGGATTCTATAGCCCCAAAGGCAGATAAGTGTGTCCAAGTGTGGTGCAGATAAAATCAGCCCAGGCAGCAGGAGGGGAAACTAAACTAAAGCTATCTGTCAAACTAAATGATTGTTATGGCTTGTAAAAAGACAGACTCCAAATAATTCCTGAATGACAGACGCCTGCAGGGTTCAGATGTGAACAAGCTGTTCATGCTGCACTCAGAGGACATAACATCCTCCTCAGTGGGAGCCCTCCGAGGAAAAGTCACGGTTTAGAAAGGATCTCCGCAGATTATCAGTTTAAATGTGTTTCATTCATAGACAGAATCATCCCCAACACTCCTGACTGCAGAGCTGCTCAGCTGCGTCAGCAAACATTACTGAGGTTAACTCTAGGAAAGCAAACGTCAGTTGAAAGTCTACATCACTAAGACGCCAAACAGCCTCTGAGACCAGGAATCAAATATTAACTGAGTTTAAATGCAAGAAGTGAGGCTGCATAAGATAAACTCTGATCTTACTTTGACTGTCAAATTTCCTGATGATGGTGTCCAGGAAGGTGTTCTGCGGAGCCACATGGCCCCTCCGGACCGGCATCTTCGCTGCTGGACTTTCAAAGTCTTTGCAGGACTTTCGTTTAAATCACCCCGAAGCTGCGTTTCCAAATCCCCGCCGCAGAGCGCACGAAGCTCACTGCGCTCCCCGCATGGACACCCAGCACCGCCGGCTTCAGGGGCAGTAATCCGGGGGCCAAAGTTTTCCCAAGTTGCTCAGAGAGACCGCGGCTTCTTGGAGGATCTCCAGGAGAAAGTGAGCACGGGAGAGTTCTGGAAAGGAGGCGCACTGTACGCACGGCAGATCTGAGCCGCTTCCAGCCTCCAGTTTCCAGGCTGAGAGCAGCGACGGGGTCTGTTTCTGTCCCCCGGGGGGAGGGCGGTCTGGCAAGGGGTGTTTCTTGCAGGTCTCACACTCGGTGGAGAGCAGCGGACCTCTCATCCTGCACTACAGCCCGCTCCTCAGAGGAGGACCGGCCGAGCTTTCCGACGAGCGTCGTTGGAGCCATAGTTGGGGCGCCGGGATGCGCGTTTTTCTGCCTTCCTCCGTCCTCCTCCTCCTCCTCTGTGCGCCTCTGGAGCTCTGTGTGTCAGAGTGGAGGGAGAAAGAACAGAGTGGTGATGAAAAGAAAACAGCAGGTCGTCAGCAGCTTGAGTCGTCCTAGATCAGTGTTTAGGAGGTGTATCTCTCCTCCTCCTCCTCGCTGTGCGCTCTGCCGGATGACTTCAGCTCCACTGGCGTCTAGCTGCGCCTCTTTTAACCCTTTGCTCATCAGGAGCTGATCTCACTTTTCTGACGGACAGAGGAGGAGATGCGCCCTGAGCTCTCTGAATAGGAGCTGGTTGAAGTCCACCTGAGGCTCCACAGTGGGGCCCTGAGTTGCTACTAAAGTGGCCCCGTTACCTTTAAAGAACGTATCAGTTATTCACATGAGATAAAGCTGATCTTCCGTCACAGCTGGAGGAGGCTGGTGTGAGACTGACGCCCTGAGGCTGGGTGCTCCAGCCCTCAGCTGCTGCTATAACAGGTGCTGCTACCTGCCTCCTTCCTGGATGGGAGGGACCCATCTGACACCCAGCCTCCTCTCTGCTGCCTTTGTGCTGCTCTGCTCTGTGCGATAAAACACCGTTTCCACAACCCCACGCATGAACATTCACCTGCGCGTCTCTGTCAGCTGGAGGATCCGGACGCAGGTGAGTCCGTGGACCAGACGCAGGAAACAGCAGGAAGCGCGGCTGTTTCTTTGCGGTGCTTCAGGGCTGGATGGGGAGTCTCCACTCAGGCTGCTCTGCTACGTCACACCGCCGGGGTTCCCCCCTTCCGTCATGCTGGGGATGGTGCCTTCACGAAGTGTCGGAGATTGTAGTGTTCGACTGAAGCGCACATTGATGATGGATAAATCTGATTAAAATGACCTCTTATGTACGATATTTGATGTTTAAATGATCTCGGTGTGGTCTTTGACTTCACGTTAGTCCTAGAAGTGTTTGTAATCTTGTTTAAAACGAGAGTAAATCAGACAAATGAAGGCGACAGAAGCAGAAGCTGCAGTTTAGTGGTTTGGGCTGTTTGGGTGAAGAGGAGCAAAAGAAATGAAAGGACCAGGTCACCATAAACACGACAGGACTAATGTGAATTATTTACTTCTTTAGCTGAGTGTGAACATGTGATTCCTGTGACTGGAATCTAAAACACAGTCGACTAAACTAACAAACTGAAATCAATGTATATTATATCTGAGAGTCCATCACTTTACATTAACACAGTAAGGAAAGATGATCAGGTTCACACATTAACCTACATCAAGTGGCTTTGACTTGAAATGAGGTCATATTCATTCTTTAAGATTAGACCAGTCTTTATTAATCCCTCATCAGTGCAATGGGGATGGTGCACGGATGTATGGACATGAGTAGAAAACACAAAAACTAGATATTGCACAGCTTCCATTGAAAATAAGGTTATTGCAGAGGATTATTCTAAATGTACAGAACAGTCATGGTGCACAGGTTTGAATGTACTGACGCTGCACCAGAGTGAAATATGGCAGCTATTCAGTGGGTGGTTTACTGGGAGAAAGAAACCTTTATTTACCTTTATTTGTCACAAGTACATCTTTACAGCATTGTGAAATGTTGTTTTCGCATATCCCAGTTGGGCTCAGAGTGCAGGGTCAGCCGTGGTACGACCCCCCTGGAGCAGGAAGGGTTAAGGTTCTTGCTTCAACAATGGCCACCTTGTGGTTTGATCCTCTGACCTTCTGATCAGTAGCCCAGAGACTTAACCATTACATCACCACTGGGCTGGTTGTAAACCAGTTTGTTTCTCCTAATGCTGCAGGCTGATGAGATAGAACTGACTTCTGCAAATTACCCAAATCATTTTGTTTTTACATCCATTGTTGCAGTGATGAGTGGCTGTAATGTATATGCTGATGAGTAGCTGCCCCTCTCTGTGTGTCAGGTTGGAAACACTTGCAAAGACAACGCAGAAGCACCTTGGCGAGGCTGAAATCTCATTTTAGAAAAAAAGGAAAACAGAAAACTTCAGCAAACAGCTCAAACTGGCCTTGACCATCATCTAGCCATTGTTCAAATTCAAAAGTTGTCCTGAGCTTTCGTTTTTGCTACACTTGAAGGCAGCCGGAGTCAAAGCTTTTCCCTGCAAATCCAACATCCTTCTACTTCCTGAGTCCCCTTAAATGCATTAAACTGGGTTTCTACACCCATCCAGGGAGCTTCGACTGAGGAAAATGTACTTGTTTTCAGTTCTGTCAAATCCGGGCCGAAAGCCACGCTGCTGCTCTGTGAATGCATTCATCAAAATGACCTGCACAGCTCCATGAATGCATTCATTTCCCCCCAGTGATCAGGTGATTTAATGACTGGTTGGACATGACAAATTGCAGCCTTGCAGTTGAACGAGGACTGAAAAACTATCCATCATGACGTGACATTTTGGTATGAATTAAAAATGCATCAGTTTCTGCTCTTATTACTTCCAGCAGTATTTACTCCAGCAGCTGAAAGTCAGAGGAGGCGTGCTGGTCAGCCTTCCCATCTCAACTCCCTTATTTAGTCAGGAAAAGAGCGAGGAAGGAGGGGAGGGAGGCGAGCAGGGGAAGGTGAGAGTGGAACTCGGAAAGAAAAGGCTGAATCACAGCCTGTCACTCTCTTTTTGCATTTACACCCACACAGGCAGACAGAAAGGTAGCTAAAGTTCCTCAAGGAGTTCTTAATGCATTTAACTTTGACAAATAATAAATCTGAGTCGGAATAAAAGATGTGAAAAAGCTCCAGGCTTCACTCTGACACATCAATTAAAAGCTACATCTTCCTACAATGACTAAACGTTTCTGCGGCAAATTAAACTCCGTCATCAGCGGTATCACTCTCCTGTCAAACAGTGTGTTTTCAATATTGGCAATTCTACTCGGCGAGGCGCACAAGCAGCAGGTTTTACTCGGGCTGAATGTGTGGAACCAACCGGAAAAAAGAGGATTAATGCTTATTTAAATGCAGGGAGGCCAACAGGCGCGTTTGATACAGGCTTCCAACTGTGGTCGAGGAAAGAGTCGGAAAAGGTTTCTCATCTGGGGCGTGATGACACACTGATGAGTTTCTAACATTTCACTTCTTTAAATAAATGTTTGCAGCTTTATTTATTCTCAACAAAATGAGTCATAGAGAACCCTCACACTTTCATCTGTGGAGAAAAGTAATTATAATTTGCACATCATTAGACATAAGTTGTCTGTATCTGGCTCCACTGGAACTTCAGAGCTTGGGTTTGGACGTCAGATCTGAAGGAGGGAAGCTTGTGTTTCGGCCAGAAGCCTGTAACACTGTGGGGCGACTGTTTCAGCACAACTGGATGATGCAAACCTCAGTAAGGGCTGTTTAATTAAATGAGTAGAGTGATGCTGTTTACGTTGTGTTATGAAAAAGAGTTTTGTGAGGATGTTTTTATGATCTTTGAAACTAGAACCCCAAGTGTTTTTGTATCACTTACACCCTCCAGAGCTTCATTCAAGAGCTGTTTATGACTATGTTCACTGTTTATTTCTCTGAACTATAAAAAAAACTAAATTTGAAAAGCTACCTGGAACTATTTAAACAATAAGATCCGGAGATGTTGGTGAGCTCAAGAATGAAGCACTGTTTCATACTTGAATATAACATAGTATTTCTTATTCAACTGTTTTACAGTATATGTTTTCAATAACACACAAGTCAATGTGTTTTAACTCTCTGAACCCCAGGAAGTAGTCCCTGACCATTTTTTGCTTCTTTACTGTGGGCTCATTTTTCACTGCAGTATAAAGTCCTGCACCTCTATGGAAACAACACAACCCCGACTAACTCCGAACAGTCTTCTGCACAGTATGATAGTGACATCCACCATGAAAAAAACCTTTTCACACTACTGTCCACACCAGCTCTAGAAAGATGTTTCACCATGCTGCATGTACCTTCCAACAACTCGCTGTTCTGTCGCTGTAAACTGTTTAAAAACCATCCCTTTCCTTTTGGGGTTCTGAGGATTAACTACACTGGGTTTATGCCACTTTCTGATGATTACTGTCAATGCTGTTCAAAGACATATTGAAAAACAGAAAGGGGCATGGGTATTATCACTGAAAGATTCTTAAAAAGCCAGACAGCTGACAGTTGTCTCCATGTGTAGAACATATTTATTGACCAGTCCACTGGAACTGCACTGCAAACATGCAAATATATCAAAGTAGTTACTGTTCCAATTTAAAGAAGGCATTTTAAACATACATATGAAACATCTTTTAATGCATAATAGGCTTACTTAGATTGTATCATAGGTCCTTTAATCTATAAATACACAGTAGAACAAAGACTGTACAGGCTGAAGAATGAACAGAAGTCTACTATCAGCAGTAGCATTCAGTCATATGATGACTACGACTACATCCATGTGTTCCTCAGCAGAGACCTTTTCCAGGAGTTCTTCCCCTCATCCATTCATCCATCTGCATCCGTCCATCCCACAATCCTCCATCTGTCACCCAGCTGGGTGTTAGTGTGGTCATCTCGGTCGGGTTGGGGTTCACACATTCACAAACTCGGTCAGCTCACAGACGCGCTAAACATAGTTGCTCAGCGTCCCGACAGGTCGCCTCCTAACAAGAGAAGAAACACTGAGCCAATGGAGTCACGACTACACGAAGAGAAATTAAAGGGGAAGTCTGTGAATCTAAAACACTTCTGTCAAATTCAGTGACTATCTCCGCATTGGTCTGTGAGCTATTTGAGGTTGTACACAGGACAGGATAAGGGGAGAGGAGAGGGGAGATGTGAACAGAGGGCATTGGGATTGATCTAATACATGCTAATTGTGTGAATATGCTAACTGGCTAAACATTAACAATCTTCCTCCAGACTCCTCCTTTAACACATCCATCACAATAACAAGAGCTTCATCTGCAGGAGAAAAGCTCCTGGTGTCTCTGAAGCCTTTCGTCTTCATTCTGAAACGTGTCAGACCAGGATGACTTGACATATTGTGGGATAACTCAGATTCCATGTCTAAACTGTATTTAAAATATCTATCCACTGCAAATGTATGGAAATGATCTGAAATGTATCCAACATGAAATAAAGTCCATGAATCAAAACTACGTAACAAATTCCAACAGCAGTTAAGGGACGTCTTCGTGTTCGTCACCTTCAGCCTTGTGTCTGTGATAAGCGTGTGTAAGCATAAAGAGCAACCAGATAGGAAATGAGAAAACTTGTAGTGGTGCTTAATGTGTGTGTGGATCTGTGAGTGTGTGAGAGAGAGTGTGGCCACATGCTATCAAAGATTGATCGCAGTAACAAGCAAATCCGTCAGACGTGATGTCCGCGAGAGTGTAGCACTGGGAGGAGAATATGAGCTGGAGGGATGTTCTGTGTCGTATGTGGCCACATCCAATTAACTAACGCAATCAGCCATGTTGATGAATGGATTAGCACATAATTGCTTCAGAGGTGGGATCCTTGATTGAATTATTCATGGTGGCCAAAGGCCCAACGTATGTTTCACGAAGATTACAGTGGATGTGCGTGTGAATCTGTGGTAATGTATGTATGTGGCAGTGACCATATGTTGGTGTGTCAGTCTAGTGTTAATCGAAAGTGACTGAAAAACTGGACTGGAAGAAGAAGAAGACACACATGATGGCTGAGTGCTACTTTGACGTAATGAGCTGCCATCTATGACATACAGCTCTGCTCTTGCTGCAGAAAGAGGCTCATTCTAGATGAGCCAGACCAGTGCAGAACTGATCAACGACCATCAGAGAACGTCTGTTAGATTTCTGTCTACACCTGACTCTCACCTGATCTAACAGCTAGTTGGCTTAGATGTTGACTCAGTAATACAGTGTTTGATGGAAACGTTTCATTCTAATTACATTGGAGGGATGAGATTTTATTTGTCTCATCTGGACACGTCATTCTGTAAACACAATACATGTTTGGTTGATGGTGATGTTTATCAGTCAGAGACAAATACATACAGATCATACATCATAAACAGCCTACAATATATCACTGTTCTAGTGTACTGAAGATTAACATTGGACTGATTATATTTTTGAGGTATTCAGGAACACCAAACCCTCTGATAAGGGAAATGAAGATTGCTAAAATGGCATCTGTACAGATGTTTCAGCCCTGACAGTATCTCATAGATCAGTTACAAAGCTGCTGTTTGTGTATTTCTTTCTCCTGTGTTTGGCAGTTTAAGTATGTGCAGTCTGAGAGGGACGGGTCTGCTCAGCTGATTTACTTACAAACTATTCTGATGCTGATTTACATGAAAATTTATGTAAAGTGGAGGCTGAACCATGACGAAGACCACAGATCAGCTACGTAAAATGTTAATAGGCTATCGGGTAACCATAAAAACTCTTGGAGACAGTGTACAAACGGTTTAATAGTGTTGTGTTTCTGGTACGCCCTGTACAGACTGAAGGCTGCTGAAAAACTGTGTTTTGACTGGGGACTTTTAACACCTGCTACTGCCTGCCCTCATGTGCTTTCCAGGTGAAGAGAAGTTAATCTCAAACAAGCCTATTGTTGTAAGAGCCTATTGTCACACCCCAATCACTGCTGTCACAGCAGGTATTTTGAAAGCAGCACAGTGCTGCTGTGAGTGGAGAGTCGTGGTTTCTGTTTAATTCCAATCTGAGACACAAAACAGTGGATGCTGCTGATTTGACCTGAATGAGGACTTGTGTGGTAAGTAGTCAAAGAGCCTGTGTATATACAGTGATCAGACACAATATTAAAACCTCTGGCAGGTGAATGGACTAACACTTGTTACAATGGCACCTGTCAAGGGAGGGATATAAAAGGCAACGAATGAACAGTCAGTTTTTGAAGCTGATGATTGATGGAAGCAGGAAAAATGGGCTGTGTAAGAATGAGTGACTTTAACAAGGGCCAAACTGTGATGGCTGGAGAACTGGGTCAGTTGTGGAGTGTTCTTGTTGTGCAGTGGTTAGCTCCTGCCAAAAAAGGTCCAAGGAAAAAAAAAACAGTGGAGCAGTGACGGGGTCATGGCTGCCCAAGGCTCAGTGATGCACTTGTGAAGTGTAGGCTGACCTGTGTGGTCTGATTCCACAGAAGAGCTGCTGTAGCACAAACTGCTGAAAGCTTAATGATAGAGAAGTGTCAGAACACACATGAGAATTGGACCACAGAGCACTGGAAGAGGGTGGTCTGGTCTGACGTTTTTCTATGTATCATGGGGACAGATAGATAAAGAGGTGGTAGCAGAACGCATGATGGGAAGAAGGTGCGGTGCCAGAGGCAGTGTGATTTTCATAGCATTGTTCTGCTGGGAAACCTTGGGTCCTGGCAATCATGTGCATGTTACCTTCCTAACCATTGTTGCAGACCACGTACAGCCCTTAATGGCATCAGTGTTCCCATTCTTTTAGCAGAATAATGCTCCCTGCCACACCGCAGACATTGTTCACGAATAATTTGAAATACTTGACGAAGACTTCAAGATGCTGCCTTGGCCGTTAGATATCAGTGCAACTGAGCGTCTGTGGGATAAGCTGGAGAAACAAGCCCCATCCATGGAGCCCCCACCTTGCAACTTCCAATATTTAAAGGATCTGCTACATCTTGATGCCTGATACCACGGGACACCTTCAGAGGTCCTGTGTCCATGCACTGACAGGCAAGACAGCACAAGAGCACAATATCAGGTGGCAGGTGGGGTTTATTGTCACACATAGAACTGCAGATAACTAAGCTCAACAGTTCAACAACACCACACTTTCCCCGTAATAAGAAGTGATTCTACAGCATGTGCCACATAATCTGCACACTACAGTTAATATGTATAATATGTACAGATATTCAACAGGCTGCTTCTTATATTTCCAGGAATACTTGGAAAGATTAGGGAATAGCTAAAAAAAAGCCCACCTGAAATCTTATTTTGTCACTAATCTTTAGTTTATTTACTGTTTGAATGACTAATAAACCCCCAGCTTCAACATGCTAAAGGCAACAGACGCAGCTCTCACTAATATATGAGGGAGGTTCTCGGCCTCACCCAGAAACAAGCCCTACATCAGTGTCCACAAAAGCTCAAATGTTTGTCGTCGTTTCTTTGCCAGGAGAGAAAAGCTTTGAGCTGGCATGTTGTTGCAAACGTCCAGTCAGTGGCAGGTTAGGTTAAATAAGGTGCATCTGTTCAGAGCTACATTTGGCTGCTTCTGCCACCTGTGCTGTGCAGCTCAAAGCTTTTCTTTTTTCTTTGATTGCTTCAAACATTTGAGTATTTGTGAACAGTGACATAAGACTTTATAATGCACAGTTATGCCCCCAAATAGGAGTTAGGCCCCTTGTTTCCAGGTGATGCCAAAAACGTTTTGATGTACCTCCATAAATCTGGTGGCGAACCTGACCGAGTAGGTGTAATACATCTTTTTAAAAATATTGTAATGATACACACCTAGATGGATCAAACCCCATTAAATAAACACACTTAGAGCATCACGGGTTCCACTGAGGCTTGTGACAAACAGAAAAGCTAATGTAACATCACACATGGACCTGCCCCTCATGTGCCACCTGCGCTCCACCTTAACAGGTTTCTGCACCACTGATGGCACTTTAATAGCAGCACATCAACATGACCATTAGGTTCTTTGGATAAGAGACACTTGCGAGAGTTTTGAAATCCAGTGTGTCTCTGTTACTCCCTTTCCACCAAGAAGAACCAGGTGCGAGTTTAGTTGGTTCCTCCTAAGAACCTGTTTGCTTTTCCATCAACAAGGAGACAAGCTGGAGCCACGCCATTGCGTCACTGTAAAAAGACTACTTTTGCATCCATTACATAGCAGTTAAACAAAGGCAGTAAGTTGATGATAATATCTATGTTTATGGTGTTAAGGCTGATTGCGAGGCAGAGGTCGCCTGTGTCCCAGGAGTCATTTGAAAAAGGACACAAACTACCACTTGTGTGTCCCTTTCCACTGCTGTTTGCTGGTAATGATAACGCCGCCCCCAGCCCCTGACGTACTCGGTGCTTAGCTCTGGTCCAGTGAAGAGTTGGTGCTTGCGAAGCACCAGTTTTTAGCACCTGGAGCCGGTGCTTACGCGGTGGAAACACAAAGAATTGGTGCTACGTCAGGCTCTGGCTCTGAACTAGACCTGGAACCATCTCAGTGGAAAAGGAGTATGAGTCCTGATCACCAGGCCAGAATGATATTTTAACAAACAACCTGACATTTTAACTTCTGCCTTGCAACAACTGGTCTGTGACACTGATGAGGCTGAAACTGTTAAAAAAAAAAATCCCATCTGCAACTCTACAAAATGTCATGAAGCAGAAATGAAGCATCCATTTGAGTCATTTCGTGTTCTTATTACAGATACGTCCTGGTCCTGGTACAGGTTCTGCTAGAGTGGATGAATTTAAACTGCTGCTGTGACATCAGTGATTGCAGTGTGACCCAAATTTGCAAAAAGCTTTAAAGTTTCCACTGAAAAGAGTGTTTTAGATCATCAAAGCTGCCTCTGTGTTTAACAGGAGCTGAAGTCAGAGCCAGAATTTTTCCAGAGAGTCAAGGTACACCCCAAGCATGAGTTCTCTCAGGGAAGAATATCTCCAATAAGTTCTTCAAAAGCAGCCAAAGCTACATGACTTCAGATGTCAGCATCCAAACTGCTCAGAATTATCAAGGTCTGTTCTATTACAATATAACTATGTACAATCCATTATAAAAATGTTATGTAATAAAAAAGGATAAAATTCTAATTTTCTTTAGGTTTTGACAAATTACAGGTAAAATGTGTGAGTAAGGCTGAGTGCCTTTAAACTGATTCATCAGAGATTTCAGAAGGTTTCCACTGCATAGCTAAATCTTTGAAGTGGTTCCTCAGCTTTAAATGAGTCACAGCGCCATGCCAGCCAACCGGATACGTGATCAGCTCTCAAGCTGTCATGTGAGTGCAGTTCATGGTTTTTAAAATTTAATCATGTTGCTAAGTCAGTTGGATGAGAATTGAAAGGATCATGTGTTCTGGATCACATGATGTTCGGCAATATTAGTTGAGCCACATTTGAAAGACTTTTTTTTTCTGTGTAACTCTGCCCTTTCGGAATGTGTTTTCCTTTCCACGTCACAATCAGTAAAAACTATATTTAAGAAAAGTTGCAAAACATTTAAAACATCTATATATATTTTTTGTTTCCCTGACGTTCCTTGTTTAGAATACTGTCTGTGGTAAGAGCCAAAGAGAAGTGTGTACTCGAGTGTCTGGGTGGATGTTTTTACATGTATTTAAATGCTCGATTCTCATGCCGACATAAGAGGTAGACATGCAAATCCATTATTCCTCACCCTGACAGCTGGTGCACTCGCAGCTGTGTATGACGGGCAGGACGACCGGCTCGCTTTCTCCGCTCTCGCACTGCAGGCTGAGGAAACGGACCGGGTTGTCTGGGTCCAAACGGTAACTGCAGCACTCACACACCGACTGGAGGTAGGGCTCCTGGATGGAGGGAGGAAGGAGAAGGGAGAGGATCAGTAAAAGGAGAGGACAGGAAGTGAAAGGAGAGCCAGAGAGATAAGGTGGAAGGAGACAATTAGAAGATTGGAATATGATGAGGACAACGGGAAATTCGAGGCGGGGATGGTTATGAGAGAATATCTGGAGATGGAAGAAATAAGTGGAAAGCAGAGAGCAGGGAGATAATGGTGAAAGAGGAGGAAACATGAGGGTGAAAAAGTCAGAACAGAGAGTTTAAAGGAGGTGAAAGGGTAAGACAGATATAGCAGGAGAGGCAGGTGGTGAAATGAGAACCCCTTAGTATGATTTAAAACAAGATTAGAACACATGAACTACAGCACACTGAGGACAAAAGGACCTGAAAAAACATCAACACAGTATCAACAATTTCCTGCAGTGTATTTAAAAACATGTAGTCACAAGATTAAAGCTCCCTTATAAAGATGTTCCATATTAAGAATTGATCAAATTAAAATGACGCACAGAAGCCACTGATAATTCTTGTCATATTCCAGAACCAGAATGCACTTCTACAGAACATTTTTAGGTTTTTTTAGCTAATTGTTTCCATTGTCCAGCACTTCGCTCTCATAAATTCTCATTTGCTGCAGAAGTTTTCAGCAAACAAGCTCTGATAAGCCCTGCCTGTAATCAAACAGCTGACAAATATAGGATATGAGCTAATAAACACAGTCAAACTGAAAACTGGAAAACTGAAAAGTCAGATTTTTTTATGCGTTAGTTGAGAGCAAAACATTAAGCTGGAAGGTGAGTAACTGTGGGGCTTTTATTCATCAGGTGGACACGAATCCAAATGAACTCTAACATCCATCCATCCATTATCTACACACTGCTTAATGCTCTGTAGGGGGGGCTGGAGTCTATCCCAGCCGACTCGGGCAAAGGCAGGTGACACCCTGGACAGGTCACCAGTCTATCACAGGGCTACACATGGAGACATACAACCAGACACACTCTCTTTCAAACCTACAGACAATTTAGAATCACCAGTTAACCTCAGCATGTTTTTTGGACTGTGGGAGGAAGCCTGAGTACCCGGTGAAAACCCACGCTGCACAGGGAGAACATGCAAACTCCACACAGGAAGAACCCAGGCGTCCTAACTGGGGATTTTCTAGCTGTGAGGTGACGGGTTTAACAACCGAGCCACCGAGCAGCCTTGAACTCTTACATGTTAGGCGTAAGACTGCTAAGAATCTATTCTGCCCTTAAGTGGTAATAAAATCAACTAATGTAACTATAAAACGCAATTATTCAATTCAGGAAACATTAGACAATTAAAGCTAGTTTAATAGAGTTTTTGGCCACTTGGGAGCAGTAAAAGAACTATAAACTCTAATGGCTCTTTCGGACAGAATGTGCTGCTGCTCTCTAAAACTCTTTTTTTCCAGAGGCTTGTGCTGTGTCATGACGGTCTGGTGCTGCGCCGCTCAACACGTTCGCAAACAGTCAAGCAGTCAAAGTTCAGATTTGGAGAACTCTGACTGCTCTGTGCTGTGATGGATTCCTGAACGGCCCACAGAAAGAAGACATTCAGTCAGGAAAGAAGACAAAGCCTGATGGGCGTCTGATTTCCTTCAGTGTATGAGACAAGGTTCATTTTTCAATGAGATCTTAGGAGGAAAGCCTGATCTTGAAAACAGGTTTCCATCCAAGTAGGGATGTTGATGTGTTTTAATCTCTTTATATAAAGTCAGTAGTTTTAACAGAAAGGTCACTTGTTCTATTTTAGTAATGTAGGCCTGCTAGAACTTTCAGTGCGCTGAAAGTAATCACAGCAGAGTTGTGTTGTCTGATAGGATCCTAACATGTTATCAGTATGTAAAGCAGCAGCACACACAGGACAACTTTAACATTTATTTGAAGTCAGTTTTTCTCTTGTGCTATGAATGTACTTTTAACATTTACTTTCATTTTAGCTTTTTAGGTCTTTGCTAACTCCAGGGGGTTATATGTGTATACAGTATATATACACACACACATATATATATATAGCTCTTAAGCTGCTAAATTTCCCACTATAGCTTGTCTCTAACTTTATCTGTCTGCCATTTAATCTTGGGAAGGTCGCCTAAAGGGGGTTCATCATTGCTTTTTCAGGCTCAGCTGAAAAGATGCTAAAATGCCCTGTTAGACAGAGAACTGCAGAGTCAGATGGTAATCATCCTGGGGTTCATCTCTGTGAGCAACACCTTCACATTAGTAAGACTAATTCTACATTAAGCTGGCTAAATTTAAAAGTGTTGCTTCCCTGCAAAAGCGCCATGCACCCGGCGTTTCAGCTTGTTTCTGCAAATACCTCTGGGCTCATTAAAATACCAAACAGCTAGGTCTCCTACGGGGCATTTGCAGAAGACACACAAGCAAACCACCAACAGAAAACCACTGAAGAAGTACGCTATGTCTGTTTCCACAGGGGCTTCTGATCGTTTAATATAAACTACACTTTTATTATTCCTTCATCACACGACTATCAGAAGCTCATCTCATTTCTCTATTCTGAGCTTCTTCGTCTTCTCTGCTCTCCCGCCTGTGACCCGGAAAATGATCTCAGTGTGCCATTTTTAAGGATGTCACAATTCATTAAAGGCATCTTGAGGAGAGAGGAGGCTGCTGGAGGAGCGATGAGTGAGGATGCACAGGTGTATCTTCACTGTATCCTCTGCAGATTTTTTTTTCTACACAAGTATAAAAGAGGCTTGACACACTGCTGAAATATATAAACCATGTCAGGAGCAGTACCGACAAATGTGTCTAAATAATACAGATCACTCAATCCTAATATATGTCACTCTCTATTTGTACAGTATTCTTTTGTGTGTCACACCTCTTTTATACTTCATGGCAGGTTTGTGTGCGTATGTGTAGGTGTGTGTGTGTGTGTTAAATAAATAAAAATAATAATAAAAAAATATGACACCTGTACATTCTCATCTCATTATGTCACGTTATGAATTGCATTATAAGTAAATATATACTCTAAGTTGTCATGAACACTGCTCTGCTCATCAGAGATCATAGCACAGCGTCAGGCTGTAACACAACACTGAACAGATGATACTGCTGTGTCACATATCATACTTAACTGACGTCACTTTAAAATGACCAGTCCAAGGCAAATGTCTCATTTTCTTAAATGTCTCTTGCCTCAGCTCCTCTCTCCTCCTGTCCCTTATTTGCCTCCTTGTCTAATATCTCCGGTGGGAGGGACAAATGGAAGAGGGGCAAGGAAAAGAATTAAGCATGTGTTAACTGAGAAATGAGAAGAGCTCTTGTTATTATGTTTCTTCTTCTTACTCATTCTGGTTTTAGAAATAATGAATGATGAGTGCTACTGCCATCCTCTATTTTGTCAGTCATATGACAGTGTTTCTGCACAGCACCATCTTCCCTGTACACACAATCTACGACATGTCAGCATTCTCCTTTTGCACAAGCTCAGTTTTTGGGAGAGAAAAGTGCCATTTCTGTCTAGATGGAGAGTCAAACCAGAGAGAATATGAATGTAACCATCGTAATGCACTCAAATCCTGTATTCCTAAACACACAAAAACACTAATTAGAACCGCGTTAAGCTCCATTAAAAAATAACAATACAATGCAAAAACATTGCAGATGATGGCATTTCTACAATAACAATTATGATTAGGAATAATAATAACAGCAACAACAATGATGATAATGTAATTTATCTTTGGACCGGAATATAAACTGAACCAACAGAGAGTTTAGACGGCTAAAACATAATATGAGCACATATTTGGGAGTCCTGTAATAATTTAGCATCCTTTGCTTTTCTTTGTTTTGAATGACAGACAGTAGTGTCTTGTAAGTTGTGTTCATGTGGCCAATTAAAGCAGACAAAGACCTATGGAGGAGAGAGATTGTGTAGAAGTACAGTAATGGTAACAAAGACTGATACATAATAGGAGAGGGAGATGAGAGGAGGAAAAAAGGGAGTGCAGCAAAGAAAATTTCAAAAACAACTGCAGCTTCTCTGAAGAAGAGCAGTTATTAGCGCTTCACACACTTTAAAAAGTCCACATGTTTGTGTGTCTGTGTGTGCCTGCATGCACCCAATACTTCAGTTGGTGGTGGGAAATAGCATTTGATTCTCGTGCTGAATTTCTGCTTCTTCCAGTCCTGCTGATCAATAAAAAAGGGAACTTCTCAGTGCTGCCTAGTCACCGGTTACCATCCCTGGTTGCCACAGTAACAGGAGGTAATGACACATTTGGCGGAGCTGATGTTTATTTTTACTAATCTCCCAGCATGACTGACTCTATTTTTGCAGTGGAGATGTATGGATGCCAAGGAAGAACAAAGTCACCATGGTGATGAGGTGATGAGCTCGCTGTCTTGCAAGGATGAAAAAGACCACACATGAACACAGGAAAGAAAGAAGGAGAAAAGAGAAAGAGACACAAATACGGAAGCACTAATAGACTGTACACGTGGCCTCGGCAAAATACTCCGGTCCAGAACGTCTGTATTTAGATCGCTGGTGACTGGGTTGTTTACTTGCCTTCATGGCATCTATATGAACTCTATATTTAGCTGAAAACACAGATGACAGAAGTTAAATGATCAAATCAATTTGCCATATTTGGAGACATTTAGCTGTGCCCTGCTAATGTCTTGATGGCCTCAAATTTTCTATGAATAGGGGGAATTACAGCTGGAGTCATTAACTGCACTGTGCAAGTGTTTAACTTCATTGTTTATGTGATGCCAGGCCAGGCTTTAGGAGCAAAACACATGAGCAATTTGGTTGCACAGCGACAGCTCAAGCATTAATCCTGATTATTTTCTTGTTTATTGTCTATTCTTAAAAACAATTTGCAGCTTTGTCAAGTTTTAAGGGGACAAAACTGATTTATTGCTTTTCAGTCACTTTGTATTCACATGCTGGAGATTCTCAATTTAATTAATATTACATAAATTGTAGGGTCTTACATTACAGTATATGATTAAAGACAATTAACTCTACAGTTCTGATTTGCAGCAATTTGCAACGACAACCAGCAGCTTTTTAATCGGTTGTGTTTCATTTTAGTCAACTTGCTACCCGTATTGATCCTGCTGTGCCCTGAAACGTGGCTTATATTAAAGTCAATACTCGTCAATATTGGCTCAAGGTTTTCCGAGATTAATTTCTTCTGTGTGTGTGTGTGTGTGTGTGTTCATGTCTCATCTCCGTACCTCCAAGATGACATCGGTCCTGGACAGACATCGTCCCCTGCAGAAGCTGACCTCCACGTTGTCAAGCCGACAGTCTCCCTTGGTGATGTTGCGAACCTGCACGTGGCGATGACACTCTGGCACCGGCTCACCTGAAGGAAGCACAGCAAAAGGGGCAAAATGAGATGGGAGTTAAAAGAGAAAACACAAAGCAAGGAAGATTAAACATAAGAAACTAGAAGCAAGCACTTTGTTGTGTTTGCATGAGAAAGAAGGAGAAAAATGACAGAAGGAGGAGACAGATCCAGAGAGTTCCTTACAGAGAGCACAGTGACATTGGCGTGCCCCTCACAGCATGTGACATCCCCTCCACTGGGAGACAGATTAAAGCCCAATGTAGGTTAAGTAATGTAATCTCTCACTAATTGAGGACTGCAGTACTTAGTTTTTAGCCTCCTATAAAGAGAACTATGGAAAATTCTGATCCATTTAAATGGTTTGGAAACCATGACATGAAACCACAGTGACTTAGCATGTTTGCCAAGAATCGTTTGTTTTACAAGCAGAGTTTAGAGATGAGATCGAATATGCAATGTAATGAGCTAGGAAATGAAGTGACAATAGAAAAAAACAGCCACAGAATAGTAAATGTATGCTTTCTACTCTTCAAACAAACCTGTGATATCTAAACACAGTCCCTATGCTGACATGTGTTTTTAGATGTGTTCCTCTGCATTTTGTATGTTGTACCAACCTGGAAACTGTTTTCTACAGACTGGACAGCAGCTGCCTGGTTCCTCTACTTTGACCTCCCCCTGAAAAAAAGATGATATTGTTCTTACTAACATTCTTTTAATCAGTCTCATTGAACAAAGAGAAGTGCATAAAAAAAAATAATAATGACACCTACGTTCAGTTTATTAGACAGGTATCAACTTTCATGAGGCATTTCATTTAACATGAGACAGCAAACGCACGGAGTATTACCACCGATCAACCACAACGTTAGAACCTCTGACAGGTGGTGAATAACACTGGTTATCTTGTTACAGTGGCACCTGTCAGTAGGGGAGATATAATAGGCAGCAAGTGAACAGTCAGTTCTTGAGGTTCATGTGTTGGAAGTAAAAAAAAATGGGCAGCGGGAGGATCTGAGTGACACTGATGAGGGACAAGCTGTAATAGCTAGACCTAGTCAGGGTATCTCCAAAATAGCAGGTCTTGTGGCAGGTTTTCAGTGCAAAGTGGTTAGAACCTACAAAATGTGTGCCAAGATAGGACAGCTGTTGAACCTCCAACAACGTCCATGTGTGTGCGGAGGAAAGGCTGGCCTGTGTGGTCTGATACCACAAACTGCTGAAAACCTTAATGCTGCTATAATAGCAAGGTGTCAGAACACACAGAGCACCGCAGCTTGCTGTGTATGGAGCTGTGTTGCCGCAGAGTGCTCATGTTGACTCTTGCCCAACATTGAAAATGCCTTCAGTGGACACGTAAGGGTCACAAACGAACCATGGAGCAACGGTATAAGGTGGCCTGGTTTGATAAATCATGTTTTCCTTCCCATCTTGTGGACGACTGGCTGCGTGTGCATTGTTTACCCAAGGAAGAGATGGCAGCAAGATGCATTATTGGAACAAGGCAAGCCAGCAGAGGTAGTGTGAGCAATGTTCTGCTGGACAATACCGAGTCCTGCATTCATGTGGATGTTACCTTGATAAATACCTAAACATTGTTACAGATCCTGTACACCCCTTCACAGCAGCAGTGTTCTATGATAGCAGTGGTCTCTTTCAGCAGGGTAATGCTTCTTGCCACACTGTAAACATTGCTCAGGAACGGTTTGAGTAGCATGACAAAGAGTTTAAGGTGTTGACTTGGTCTCCGAATTCCTCACATCTCAATCTCTTCAAGCATCTGTGGGATGTGCAGTAAAAAAACTATCCATAAAGGACCCACCTCACAGCTTCCAGACAGAAAGGATCTGCTGCTAACATCTTGGTGCCTGATAACACAGGACACCTTCGGAGGTCTGTAGAGTACAAATCTCAAAAGGTCTTAGCTGTTTTGGAAGATGCTGCAGTCATGCACAATATCAGTTAGATGGTTAGAAATGTGTTGGCAACACCAAAAAACAAAACAAAAACAACTAATCAAATTTTATCAATTGGTAAATGTTGTTAGATGTGGTGACAAGTTTCAGAAAAACCCAGTATGGGAATCTTCAGGTTAAGATCCTACATTTGTCAAACAATTTCAGAATCAACTGCAAATATAAAACATACACCATCAACTGTGCACAAAGATGCTTTTTAAAAGTGGATTATCCCAGTCTTCATTATGCAGAGCTCTGCTGGTTTTCATTCAAGCCAGTTAAGGACTGATTTAGACCTGGGACACCAAGGACCGAGGGTTGAGATCCAAAACAGATGAGAGCAGAGAAAAGTAAGGTGTAACTACATTTATCCTGAGTTCTTTTTTACAAAAAAAGGGACTAGGTGAACAGGTAAGAAAGAAAGACGGAGGGAGAGAAACAGAATAACTACGAAGCAGGCAGGGAGACAGAGAGACCTGCCAACAGAAGGGAAAAGGAAGCAAAATAAAAAGCAAAAAATGAGACGTAAAGACCAAAAATAGTGCAGGAGAGGGACAGTGTTTTAAGGACACACAGGACAGAGACAGAGGGAGTGAAGCTGCTGAGGGAGAAAGACCCAGAACAGTCCACAGGAACTTAGGGTGTCTGAGAATAGCTGCTGTTAGCATGCAGAGTCACACACAGACACAGTCTGACAGCAGGCTTTGGTGCACCTACCATCCTCAGCTTACCCCTGAAACTGCACCCATCTATTCCACTGCACACACATACACACTAACGCACATATATTGCTCCCAAGTGTTCACCCTGAGGACTTCTCCTCCCACTCTGCACTGCCGCCAGCCTTCCCTCAGGGATGGAGCAGCCCACTCACTTAAAGGGTGGGAGGTCAAAAAGAGGGCCATTAACTCTTATGTATCTGTGTGAGTCTAATGCAGCAGGAGACAGAAGTGATGTGAAATGTGAATTCCTGGTTATTTCAAAGAAAAGGGCACTTGGTAATAAAATAAAAGGTAGTCAAATTTATGTCGTCTCCAGGCTGTGGCATGCAAATCAGAAGCTCTATTAAAGGGCCTGGCGTAGAACGAAGAAATAAGAGTCAGTGTTGGAGAGGAAAACATTCTGATAGATTTTATCACCACATATGATAACAGTACCTTTAACATGTTACCTTGAAGAGGGGTTCCCTGCTGAGCAATGAAGGGAGGCTAAGAGATTTGAGTTTTATACAAGCATTGCCTTTAAGTGTAAACTGACTCATAAATAACAGAGTAAACTGACAGTAACCAATTCTCAGCCTGTCAGGAGAGGGGACACAGTGCAACAACTGACCTTTTCATATTGGCCAGGATAAGGAGTGCTTTCACTAAGGCATAACTTAGTGCAGTCAGGGGAGGAGAAGGATTTGAGAATGCAAGCAGAAACAGTTGCACAAGTCTGAGCGCCTCCAGAGACACAGTGCACCGCCATAAAGACCTGTGTACACCACAGGTGAAACACTCGATAGACTCTCTGCTCTGTGGAGCTTGCTGTGCAATCAAGCTCTCCTTTAAAGTTCTGGATGTCAGCAGAATGTATTTTTATTTCAGTCTTTACACAGTACTGGTGGGCTGAAGATATAAATTCAGCTTACTGTGTCAAGGATGAGACAGCCGACTTTTCCACTGTGACTTTTTTGAACTTCATCACCATGGTGAGTAGGATGTTCTATAAATTAAATCTGTGTGTGCATTAAAGGCTCTGTTTGCAAATGACATTTCTGTAGTCCTTGAGAGAAGTGGAATGTAACGTACCAAAAATACACAAACATATTCAGATTATATGCAGTCTGGCATCTGATAGATCCACAGGGATATGACCTGAAAGAGGTACTGTGGAAGGGCACATTTCATTAGAGCAAATGTTAAAATTCAGTTTGATTCTGGCATCATACTGAGCCTGTAATTTTATTTTTCTAAATGAAATGGGGTTAGGGGCTAATTAAATTGATTTCATTTCAAAACATCCTTTTACAAACCTTGTCTTTATGTTCGCTGACTGAAACTTCACTCCAGTCTAGGGCAAAGTCTGTGAGCAGTGCCCTAGACTAAAATAGAGATCCATCCAAATATTGTAAAAACATTCAAATCCCCTTTCAGGAAGGCCTACAATGACTTTGGCGATGCCTGCTTTTTCTCAAACACCATCACCAGGTAAACTTTTTCATTTGTCTAATGTTTTGCTTTATGGCCAAACACCTGCAAAACTTGTGACACCTCAGTTGGTTGTACTGGAGCTAACAAACGTCAGCGTGCTGTCATTCTTATCTTATGGTGACTGTTGTGATAAACATAGTAAAAACTATACTTGCTAAACCTCAGCATTGGTTTTCAACATGACAAAACTAGGGCAGGCTGTATTGTGTGGAGAGCATGACTGTGTATGCAAATGCCAAGAATGTAGATTGTCATTGAGCAGGAGGAGTTGGTAGAGCATGGGGAAAATGTATAATATACAGTATATAACAGTATATAGCACCCCTGTGCAATATCACTTAAAAGACAAATAATTCAAAATCAAATCCCCTCTCACTGACAAAATTGGTTCTAAGCTGGCAAGCAGAGCATTTGGTCTATCAAAATGGAACACTTTAGAAAGAGTATTTTGAAAATACAGGCCCCAAAGCAGATACTCAAAGCAACTTCACTGCAACAACACTAAGTCCACCTGTGACCAGAACTGTCTCTGAGTTGGACCTATGGGCTGCATCTACCTGCATGTCTGCATCACGACTCCACATAGAAAAGAATCTATCTGTGACACTTTACAAAAATGGAAAAGAATACAGGAATATCAGTGACCAAGTAAAATTACAAATAATCTTTGAAGAATGGAAGAACACCTATCCAAACATTTGCACAACACTGGCATCTTCCAGTCTGAGGAGGACTGAGTCTATCATCAAAAATATAGGTGGACACACAAAGTATTAAATAAAAAAATAAAGTAATAAAGGTGCTGTTGCATTGCGTTCATACAGTGGAGCCTGTATTTTAAATATAGCCAATCTAAACTGTCAGGTTTTCATTTTACATAGAGAAAATACCCAACTGTTCAATTAGAAGTGATGCAATTACTGTAACATTGAATGTTCAATCACTTAACATTGTAATATTATATACAAATACATCCCTGTGCAATACAAGTAATATTGCACAGGGTTGTACTTAACTCTGTTGAACAGTGGGCTATGTATATAAGTTCACCAAGAAGATAAATACAATTTAATCTGAGGAAAAAACCAAAGCCTCTGCATACTGTTGACAGTATAATTTTAAATATGGTATTGACTTGCAGCCAAGGAACAAGGACAGAAGAGGGAAGAAGAGAGAAGCAGCATTGCAAAAGAAGTTTCTAGAAAATAAGTTTCGGAGCTAAAAAAAAATAAGATGACAGCCTCAGTGGGAAGCCACAAACAGTATATATTTTAACAGCCATACCAGAAAAGGACAGAATCTGTATTTATGCTGTACCCAAAGTTCCACCTGTCTCAAGGACTATAAAAATGAATTTATATTTTCTGCGGGTTTCCTTATCTTGTCTGTAGTTGTACAGAGTGCATGCATAATTGACTGTCTCCTGCTGGATGACCAGGCGTTAACTCATGTGCATGACAGAGCTTTGTCTGTGAGACAGTGGCAGTTATTTTTTTTCTGCCAAGAGCCCATCACTGGCTATGACAATACATTAACTACACCAAATGTCAAATATTGCTGCAAAAGGTTACTAGAGGATATATAATAGATGTTGTGATATACACCGATCAGCCACAACATTCTGAGCACTGTCAGGTGAAGTGAATAACATTGATCTTATTGGTACTATGTGGTGTTCTGATGGAAAACATTGGATTTTAACATCTGTGTTGATGAGACTTAGACACCCAAATAAACATTGTCCCACAACAAACACACTCCCTCATGCAAATGGCAATCTCAAATGTCACTGGCCTACCCCCACAGGAAAATGCACCCCACCACATGGCAAAAACATCAAACAATAAGAAACATCTGGAGGAACATGACAACAGCCCAAGATGTTGATCTGACCTCCAGACTTCCTACAGCCCATTCTGATCAAGCATCAACAGGATGCAATGAAACAAGTTTGATTGACAGAGGCCCCACTGCACAAGCCAGACCACCCAAAGGATGCTACATCCCATAGGACACCCTGAGAGGTCCTCTTGTCCATGCCCAATGGTTCAGAGCATTTTTGATGACATAAGGGGGAACAACACAGTATTAGGCAGGTGGTCATATTGTTATGCTTGATCGGTGTATATTTGACAATGTTACTAAAACTGACTAAAAACTGCAACTGTAACTCAGAGTGTGCTTTACATAACATATGTTGCACCATTCAATTTGCAGAACAGGTTTCAGCTTGAACAAATAGTGTCTGCGATGCATTAGGATGAAACTCAATTATGCTTAACAAGGAAATAAAGAGTCAGTGTTTAACAGGAGGGAGAAGGGCATGATAAAGGAAAAAGTGCAGGCGTGTGGGAGGATTGGACAGTCAGGTATTGATCTTCTTTAGCCAGCGACTTGCAGAGAACATCCCACATATCCTTAAGGGGACGAAGCATTTTCTCCCTTGCTCAGAGTAATTGAGATGTTTATGACCACCAGAGACTCTATGTGGACTGTACCACCGGGGTAGCAGTGGTGGCTGAATGGACTGATGTTTTTGTCAGGGATACTAATCATGCCTCTGTATGTGAACCTACATTTCTGGTTGCCTGTGTTTGAATACAGTGGGAGCACATTCACCTGCAGAAGAGCTAATAACTGGGACTATAAATGTAGCAATTAGCTACACACCTTTCTCAGCACCTACAGATATTTGTGATGCTTGGATTTTGGACTGCACTTTGTGTGGGATTTTTACTTACTTAGGTCGGATAGTGTGGCCTAATGTCAGGTCCAATGGCACAGTGTAAATTGTTGTCATTTCTGCTGTAACCACTACTATACAAAGCTGTTATTCATGGCTTCCACCCACTGCAGTCAGACCACAAAGGGTTGTAAGAGTTAAGAATTTAAGGGTTACTATGATAAGCATAAGGTTAGGAAATCTTCTCCTACTACTCAGGTTATTTCACATCTTTAAAAATTAACCAAAGAAAACACTGTGATTAGGAAAAAAAAATCATACTTTGAATTACTTTGAACAACTCATAGGTGTTAAAAGTATCCGTAACAGTGGATGTAACAGTCCTCCATATTAAGGTGTTAAAAGCAAATGAGATTTGGGATACACTGTTAGCTATTAGGTAGCATGTGCTTAAATTGCTTAAAACTAAGCATTAGTGGTTTAAAAGATACAGGATCTGGTACAAGCACAGATAAAACACAAAGATAGTTACGACTAGTTTATATGAAAATTCTGCAGTAAATGATAGCATCTGCCTTGCAGATGAGCCACAGACAGCCAAAACAACTCGGTACATAGTCAAGAAGATTAATCGGCACCTCTTAAGGTCACATCCTAAAGATAGGATAGTCATCACTGACGTAGTGTAGCTTGGTATACTGACACTAGAAGGGTATCACAGCAGCCTTACGCCTAGAAATGATTAGTGTCAGTACTTTGAGAGAAACTGTTTTAATAGAAGTCCTATGAGTTACGTCCATTTGTGACAGTGGAGCAGTCTGTGTGCACTGCTCAGCTTCCATTCCCTGCAGACATAATAGGTGTGCCAACTGCTTCTTTCTTCTCTCATAAACACACTGCAGTTTTCATGAGGGCAAAATGAAAGTCATGGCTGCAAATACAAGTGCTTTTGCCGGCTGTCCCCAGAGTGTCCACAAAGTAGACGCATAAAACGAAATACAGCACTATTTTGCTGACAGCGGACAGACATGTCGACCTGTTCAAAGGGTTTAAAGAGGAACAGGTCAGCAAATGTGATAGATAATAGGTTAGGGTTAATAATTATGATATAATTATATCAAGCCTGTCGAAGTCAAACAAACTCTGATTCAGTATGTGACAGGTAAACTATTTTCATCATCAATTTGATGAGGCAATTAAGGGCAATGATTACTGTTTAATTTGGCTTTTCCTTTTTAGCTAAACACAGCGTTTGCATTGGTAATTTTAACTTGCATTAATGCCAGCTGCTAAAAAAAATTGGGTATTCACAAGTACGCAGTATAATGATCGCACAAAATCCTGCATATAAAAGGATTTATCTTTTTATATGCAACGGCGTGACATGTGAAGGTGAAGAGACATGAATGTGTAAAAAGATCAACTTAATGAAGAGTTCCTCGAGAGTTCTAGTTGGACATGAAAATAAATGAACACACTGTGGAACGCTAAATTAAAGTATTCAAATAAAAATTTTAGACTCCATGTTCTGTCATATACTATTCCATTACGTTTCCTGATGTTGTAGGTTTTTGCCGAGGTATCGTTTGAATATCAGTATCAAGACATTTAGGCAGGTACGTATTGGACCGAAGTAGCAATTTTGGTATCCTATCAATTCTAGCACATACAGTATCAGTCAAAAGTTTGGACACACCTTCTCATCCAATGGTTTTTATATTTAAATTACTTTCTACACTGTGTGCCAAGAGCGTGCAAAGCTGTCATCAAAGCAAAAGGGGGCTACTTTAAAGAATCTGAAATATAATATAGGGACCTATATTATATATAGGTCCCTATATTATATTTCAGATATACTCGGATGCTAACGGGGCTTAAACTTAACTAAATAACAAAATTAAGGTTGAGCAAAATGACAATTCCATGAAATGACACAGATTTGCCTGCTGCTATCTGAGTTATTTGCAGTTCCTAGTCAGATACTTATCCCTCCAATATTTCTTGGTGTACTAGGCTATTGAAAGGAATGGCGTGAGCAAGACGACTTTAAGGTAATATAACCAATATTGCTGCCCCAGTTCAACAAAATATCTTTATGTATTTTTTTATTTATTTTTTATATTCCATTCACTTAGTAAATTTAGAAATTGTGATTTCCACTAAGACAACAATGTCACGACATATACTGCAATATAAAAAGAGATGGTCTCTGTTGAAAGATTTCATCCATATCAACATCTTGAAAAAGTGTTTTAACATACAGTGTTGCTGTATTTATAATTCCCCTTGTAGATACTTATCAATAAACACTACACTTTAAAAAAAACTCCTAATGCACTTTAGGACAGATAAATGGTAAATAGTCTGCATTTACCTAGCGTCTTTTTCTACCTTAGCGGTACACAAGTGCTTTACAATGTGTTTTGCATTCACCCATTCACACACATTCACACACCAATGGTGACAGAGCTGCACGCAAGGCACCTGCCTGCCATTGGGAGCAACCTGGGGTTCAGTGTCTTGCCCAAGGACACTTCAGTGTGTGGAGGGGCCGGGGATCGGACTGCCAACCTTGCGATCAGTGGACAACCCGCTCTACCACCCGCTCAGCCACAGCCGCCCAGATGTTAAATTAGAGACTCAGTGTCTGTACCTCACCTCATCACAGTACAGTGGAGGGCACCTCAGCTGGCACTGCTTTCTTCCGTTCACACAGGTGCATGACAGACAGCCCTCCTCCCACTCTGATCCTGCCTGGCTCACACAAACACAAAACACATTCAACATTTACATTCACTTTATACTCAGACTTTTAAAATGCAGTAACTGGGTTGATGCCTCAACAGCCCATTACCCTGCATGCACTCTGGCATGAGTGCAGGTTTGATGAAGTGTAACTGGTCGTAGCTCAGGATATATTTCCTCAGTAAATCCACTAAAAAACTCTGGCTGCACTGTCGAGCATATTAGGTTATAATGGCATGTTATGATGCTGTAATTATAATAATGCATTAGACAGACATTGGTTAATTCAATAGCAGTGCTCAGTTTTAGAAGCACCCACTAAGTGGAAGTGCCTCTGCAGCTCACACTGAGCCATTTGGTTTAATAGTCATGAGATGGTTGATTAGAAAAACCATAGAAGGTCTTTATGTGGATATTAGTCATCGCCAGCTGACAGAAAAAGAGAGAAAGAGTAGACAGGGAGGAAGAAAAAGACGGATAGGGAGAAAGACTGAAAAGCAGGGGTGGATGGAAGATTGGAAATAAAGAGGAAGACTGAGGGAGAATTGGGATGAAGTGAAAATGGATGGAGGGGATGAAAGATTGAAAAAGAATACTATGAAAAAAGAGTATGAGAGGGTAAAGAAAGAAACAAAGGATGAAAGAGAAAGACCTGAAGAAGAAAGATCACAAGGAGAGGACCTGACCTCTTGTCAATGTATGATTAATTCTTATAATCCTATAATATCCCCTCCTTCATAAATAATTCCTGGCAGGCTTGCCCAGTTGCGGTCAGAGTACCGGCTTTCTACAGCACCTCCTGCATAATGGATGAGGCTGAGGGCTGGAGAGGCATTGTGGTGTAATGTGGCCCGTGGGGCTTGTCACTCATCTTCTAATAGGCCCTTCTTCATGAGTAAATAACACAATGGGAGTGAATGGTTACAAGCTGCCAAGTCAGCTGGGCAGCAGATGTCCGGTTACTTTGGGTGTAAGCCGGTTTGTGTACCTCCTGCAGGACGCCCTGGTCATGGCAGGGGCAGAGGGCAGGGATGACACACACACCCTCCAGGTTTCGGTAAAGCCCCTCCTGACACACACAGCCCTCAGCGGAGCGGCTGCAGTTGACAGGAGAGGAGGAGTAAATGTCCTGGCAGCTCCTCTCGCACAGCGGGGCCTCCTCCGATGTGCGACTCCTCCACTGCTCCCCATCAGGACACTCTGTACAGGAGGAGGAGGAGAGGGGCAAACAGAGAGAGGGAAGGTGTGACAGGTAGGTGGTGAGGTCGAGAGGGTGAATTGGAAAAAGTGGAAGGAATTGAAAGACAAATTAGTATGTGAATGAGAACTGGGTGAAACAGGCAGGAAATGAGAACATGTGAAGGTGCAGTATTAATCACTATGACATAGGGACGTGGTGTTTGAGGTTTACTACAAGGGACCCCCAGCACCACCAAGCTGCCACTGTTGGGCCCTGGAGCAAGGCCCATAAAGCTGTCTGGTCTGGCAGACAGCTTTATGTAGTGTGGCTGACCCTGTACTCTGACCTCAGCCTCCTTGATATGCTAAGGCTGCATTTGATTGAAGTTGAATCTTATCTTGTCCTATGGTAATGTCAGTACTTTTGTTTTTCTGCTCTTATCTTGGCCATTCTAAGGTCTGGTCATATTGTGTTTTTTTTCAGAGCAGTCTTTTTTATCCAGATCTTCTATCATTTCCTATAGCAACACTTCCTGATTTTTTACATTAGTCTATATCAAGGAAAAAAAAAATAATATTTTGAAATACTGGCAGTAAAGATAATTTTCAGAATCATTCAGAGGATATATTTTGGGATCTGCGCTCTGACTTTGATGCAGCTTCCTAACAAACTGAAATATGTGACAAAGCAAAATAAGGCTTTCTAATATTTTTATTGTTAGCCATTTATTTTCTCTTAAAGGTTTATCTCACTTGCCGTGGCCTACAATTATATGGGTCTCTATTATATAATGGTAAAATTTGCTGTTACTTTTGTCTATTGTTTTTATTTATTTTTATTGTGTTTTTAATTAACTGTAAAGTGTCCTTGAGTGTCTTGAAAGGCGCTATGAAATAAAATGTATTAATATTATTATTAAAATTAGAATGTCTATCTTATGTGTCTATCTCAATCTAAAATTAAGGTCCCATTGCTTCAAATAATACAAAAAATAAAAAATAAAATCTTCCACTATTGTCACTGTAAACTGCATTTGTTGTGCAAGATCAGAAAGCTTGAGGCATAGCAACGGTATCTAAGGGAGGCAGGGCCTACCAGTCAGTTTACACCATATTTCCTTATAGGAGATGCTTTAGGTTCCACACTGGTTAAGATTATTGCTATTGTTAACATTAATACAAATATACATCATCAGTACAGCAGCACTTATCTGACTCACCACAGTCAGGTGCAATGCAGGTTGTGGTGCGGTAGTTCAGGCCCTCACATGCGGCCCCTCCATACTGGCTGGGCAGCAGGACGAATCTGGTGGAGCTCTGTTGTCCAGTACCACAGGTAGCTGAGCACAAACTCCACTGAGACCAACTGGACCACTGACAGTCCACTACAGGGGCATAAGGGGGAGTGACAAATAATGTTAACCAACATTTTTAGGTCTGCATTGCTTTTAATTTCATTCATCTGCAGCAGCAAAGCAGGAAACAGAAGAAAACTTTCACCTGAGCAATGTAATTACCCCAATAATGTCCACATCTATTTATATTAAAGTCAATCTATAACCCTAATAGTTCAAGGCTGTTTTAGGGTTATTTTACTCCTTTCACAAGCTCTATGTTGGTCATTATAAGGACTAGCCATACATGCTGTTTCTTGTTCTATTTCAGAGGGGTCTAGGCTAGCCAGATCGTTCATCAAGCCAATATATCACATTTAGAATTTTTTTCTGTTTTCGTATGTATCTCACCATTAAATGCTGTCAATACATATTTTCATATTTATGTTGACAAGGTTGTCTGAAATCTGGAAAAATCAGAAACAAGATGCTGGGATACTCCATCCATCCAAATGGAAAAATATGTGCTTGGTGCCTAACAGAAATGATTTATTATTTTGTTCACTGAAGCACCCCCACCCCCCACACTCTTGTTTTGATCACAACTTTTGAATCACTGCAAGGAAAAGTCTGATTGAAATCTGATTTATCTGTAATGTCAGTTGTATGTTGGTGACAATGCAGAAATGTGTTGTCATTTACAAACACTTACTCTTTGACTCACAGAGAATCAACAAGTGTTACCAGAAAGGGGAAATTCTGCAGTTTATTTTGATATCCGGTAGGGCTTTGTGAGACTTTGTGACTTACAAAGAAGGAGTGAACAGTGAATAGTAAACATATTACTGTGTAAATGCTTAATCTGACTTCATAATGTTATTACATTGATAGGTATAAAAGCACATGTAATTCTCAAGCTCTGGTTCCACTCTTTCTTGTGGTGTGACATTATTACATCACTGCATAGGTATTATATATGTGTATATAAGCACAGATAACATATCTAAAAGTTAACACATCTGTGCAATGACAAGTTCACAAGCAATTCAAACAAAAGTAATGAGTGTAAAGATTGACACAGAGCTCTATGCAGGTTGTAACTATGATTAAATCTGATGTAAATTTAAAATTATTCTTCGAGCTGACACCACCAAGCAACTAACAATGCTGGAAAGGTCAAGGCATTCCGTTTAATTTGATATGTGACACACGTCGGTGCAATACAGAGTTTATGAGAATTCAACTGAGAGGAAGAGATGTGAATTAGAATGCAAAGTGCATCTGTCAGGCTCGAAGGTTTAACAGCAAAACTGACCCGAAATGATGTGAAAATTGTGTTTGTCAATCTGGGGTTTATTCATAATTGAATCTATTTAATGGTCACGGAATCACCAATTCCTCTGTAGACACTCTGGAAACAGACTCTGGTGAGAACAAAGGGATTTGAACATTCTGCAGCTTCCCCAAGACATTTTTGAAATAATCCAAAACACTTTCTGATCAACTTTCATGTCTATTTATGATCTGCCCATTATTTAGCACCTTTTATACAGATTAGTGCAGTTCAGAGGCTATACAGACTACAGTGCAAATGTTAACAGCAAACACTTACAGACTAATGTCCATGAAAAATTTAAGCCATTTTCCATGTGTGGCTGTTTCTATTTTTCCTAGCGAGAGATTATGCCTCAATTGTAAGTAGTTCTAAGCATGTTAGAGGAGAAGCAGCAAACGTTCTTATCATTTCTTTAATTACTGTAATTATTTCTGTGGTGTGTTGGTCTGGGTGTTTTTCCCACCTGTGCGTCATCACTCATTAGCACATGAATTTCCATGTACATTGGGGCCAAGTGTTAATAAACTCGGCCCCAATGTACCCTTCATGAGCCTGATGAGGCCATTTATTGATGCAAATAAAAGATCATTGATGGTATTTTAAGATGAAAAAAACACCCATGTTGGAAAATACTCAAATTTCCCTTTAACTTCTGTTAAACGCCGCTCTCTGGGAAAAGGACGTTAACCACAACCCACCAGAAAGTTCCAAAACCAAAAGTGGGAGGAGGCAGGAGGACGTTTAAATGCGCTACTGATCAAATCAAACCCACTTGAAACCACAGAGCAATTCACACATTCAAGTTTCATATGAGGATACGAGTGGTTGCACTTTGTGACACCGTACTCCCTGTGATCAGTCAGCTCCTTCTCCGCCCACTAGTACACTGCATGTTTAAACGAAAAACATTTCTGGAAAGCTGAGTGTCTTCCATTAAGATATTCCCAAAGCCCAAATGCTGTTGGTGTAATTCTAGATGGCTCTGAAGGAAGGGCTGCAATCTAGTAGTTACAAATCCTGTTAGAGGTTGTCATTAGGACTGTTAAAGTACGGCAGTTCAAATCTGACCCTCTATCATACAAGGTTTGGATTTAAGAAGTAAGGGAAGAGTATGAGATGGAGCAAGTAACACATTCTCACATTTATAGGGAGCATGAGTGTATACATTTTGGTTTGTTCAGTTTTGATAACTTTGATTTGTTTTTATATTATACATTTCTAATGTGCCTAAAACTATATACAAGAGAAGGCAACTGCAAACCAGATAAAGAAAAAATGAACAATAAATATGTACTGCACTGATGTTCAAACTGAAATAAAGTTCCAGAATAAAGCTATGAAGGAAGACATTGCATGTTTATTATAAAAAAAAACTCACAAGAGTTCATGCTCAGGGTGGTAGCTTGAGTTTTGAAGTCGCTGAGGGTTTAGTAAGACACCCTGAGTATTTTTCAGATATTATCAAAGTGTATGTTCTTGTACGTAATGGAAACCAGGGTTGCTACAAGAAGTAGGAAAACAGTGTCTACAACAGAACATAGTGATAAATGAGGTAAATGAAGGAGCTCCCCAACCCATGCGGTGAGTGAGGAAGATGGAGCGGGTGGTGCTACTTTACAAACTATACTGAATAGACTCAGGTAGCTCAGACAGAGCAGTAAACAACAGCTCATTGAGACTTAACAAGAATTGAGCTGACCACACAACGGGCTGAATGAGTTGAGCGGACAAAGTGGCGAAGCAGAATCAGCACCACAGTCAACACTAGCACAACTGAATTGGTCTTATAGTGGACTAACATGGAGGCTGAACGGACTGACCGGAAAGGATGGGCTGACAAAGAACATTTGGATTTATGGCGTACTTTAAGAGACGGATGGTAACAATAACTCTAGTTTCCTGGAAACCTACAGAGGGACTCCACATAATATGAAACTCAAAATCAAACCCACCAACCCACAGGCTAAACCTGGTAGATCACTTGCCTTTGATTCCACAAGTCTGTATTATGTGCAAAGTATGTTTGATATATTTAAGTGAACCTTCTGAAACATTTTATGAACTATATAAGCTTTAGGATAGTTTTTGGTAAATATGAAGGACTTGAACTAAATGTTCAGAGAGCAGAGTTTTACAGTAAATTGTACTCCAACAGAACTATAAGATAATTTCCACCAGAAATTAGATATTGACACATACTAATACCTAGGAAAGTCCTCATATAGGTAAAGATTAATTATGGCCTCCTATTGAGCAAAATAAATCTGGATAACTAGAGATGGAAATCCAACCATTCCCTTAGTCTCAGCCAGAGAACTGAATCAATTAAATCAATTGAAGATTCCTGTAGTTTGAAACTAAAACAGGCCCTGGAAAAGCAAGACTTGGAGCCTATTTGTCAGAGCTAAATAGTGTGGGTATTCAGAATGTATACAGGGCTCATGAAAAAAAACACCTCATTAAACAATATATAAATGCAAATGAAACAACAGCTGTGACTGTCAGTGAAGTGCATGAAGTCACATACATGGCGAGAATTTACATGGTGGTATCAGACGACATATTGTATTACCTCAAAGCAGAAAGCACACTTTACAGGAGAGGATTCAAATGGCTGGAAACTGTGTGGGAGCCAGGATGTCAATCGCTGCATAAACTTAGGCCTTACCCAGTGATAATACAGCTCTGGTCAGGAATGCACAAAATATTGGAAGGTATTATAATTCCAAACATATCTTTTCAGTTTTCTCTTTGATTGCAATAAAAGTCGACGTTAACTGTGGGCACTGCAAATATTTATTTGGTGTTCTGATATTTGCTTGTAAAGAATCCATTACAAAGCAGTGACTACTTCCTAATTCCCCACAACAGAGGAATGGACAGACATACTTAATAGAGTTTACATAATGCAAAAAAAACCCTTTTAACATGGAAATGAATAGATTTGCTGAGTTACAGCCAAAATAGATTTCCTATGTTCAGCAGTCGCAGCTACATTTTAACACGTTAACAAATCAATAGGTACTCTGTTCACATGCATTTGTTTGTTTGTTTGTTTTTTATAATCTGCTCAATCTCCTAACAATTATTTGGTTTTAAAACTTCAATAACTTACTGGATCATCTTCCAATATGGTACAGTGCATATCTCTTTTTGGAATGTATGGTTGGATGCATATTGTTTTAAAAAAGGATAATGGGAGAGGGGTTTCATGTTGTTTGCTGGTTGCTGACTTCTAATGTTTTTTGTAACTGCAAGGCTACTTCTTTTTATTTGGTAAGAAGTTCTAACAGTTAAATAAAGAATTGGAAAAAAAGAAACAAAAACCAAGTCAAGGCCTTTGTAGGTTATGATTGTTGTGACAGTTGCTTAGTTATTTCAGCCAACTGTTGCAGCAGCTGCTACTAACTATAGATAGGTTGACATATCCATCAACAGTTTATCCAAACATCATTGTTGCTCTTGCTTCCATTGCTAAAAGACAGAGGCTCTACAAAGTGTAAGAAATGCAGCTGTGACAGAGCATCACTCACCGTCACAGAGTTCTGAGGTACAGTTGAACACTCCACCTTGGCACACACTGGAGAGAGTTTGAAAAAACAGACGAGTCAAGTGAGTAAATTAAGATGAGGGGAAAATAGGTTATTATATTATTGAAGACTGAGACACCAAACCAATGACCATGTCACACATATGAGCCTATCAGATGATATTAAATGAGGACCAAACCAAGATGAAATGACTTACAGCATGTCTGCAGCACACCAGACTATCTATTACAGCAGATATCATGGCACCAAACTGGACAGTTGGTAACTACATTGTCTGACTGAGACAATAAAAATTCAAGCCTTATGATGCTCCAGAATCATTTTCAAAACTGAGACTGGAGCAGCTTTTTGAAAGTATTCTGGGCAAACTATTTGTTACATTTATTATGAATAAATCAAATTATGATAATTGGTACTGCTTGTGGTTGTGTTTCTTAAAGAGAAACCTGAGAAAGAGAGTTTCCATAAAGCCCTATTCACAGTAGTGCAGAGTTCTATCCTTTGCTTCAAGGCTTTCCTTTTTAATTTTGTAAAACTGAAATGTAAACAAGTGCTTTTACTCACATAAACTTGTCTTAACGATCTTACAGGATGTTTAAAATACCCTGAAAGATGGCCAGTTCTAGGTTTGAGGACTTCTCAGGTCAAACATAATGTACTAATAGCTTTACATCTTCACAATGATTATTCACAGTAAAGTGTAAAGTGATATATGTGCATTAGCAACAATGAATGCTGCGTGCTTTATTCAAAAAAGGAATAAAATAGATTACTGGCTGCACAGTATAAATACAAAGACATAAATACAGTCATTTATTTCCCAAAACATATGTAAAGGTGTCATTTAAGCACCACAATGAACTGATAAAAATGCACCAGTGAGTGTTCTTAATAATGTAGAAATTCAGCCATACATGTTAGAACCGAGTATTATTGAATAATGACACAGAAGAAAATGATTATTCTGTATAATGTAAAATGATATAGAAATCCCCTGCAAGTTGATAGGATTGGTTCTTTAGGTTTGTTGCATATGAAACCATGGAAGTATAAATCTCTGGTTTTTCAGACTGTCATTAATACACTGCAGTTTCAAGGCGGAAATGCTAAGTGGTGGCGTTGACGGTTTATTTTGCTCATAATGTGTCTTGCAGCATAAAAAAACACCTTATGGACAAGGTAAAAACCTAGACTTTCACCAGATGAAGGCTTTTAAGGAGGACAGACAGTTTTAAAATGCTCTTTACAAGGGAAGGATGAATACTGACATTAAGAGGCAGGAAGGACTTCTACTGAAAAAAAGTGGGCATTGCTGTTAAAAAACATTTAAATCACCTCACGTCAACCACTAAAGTCACTGTTACCTCCTAAATACAAAGTACTACTGATGTGTGAGAGGTTCAGGTCCAGCCTGTCATCTAAAGACTTCATGGACCATATCCCTCAAAATATCCAGGCCCTGAGTTAGGACAGTTAGAGCCACTTCAGCAGACCAGATCCAAACACTAAAGATTTAACTACGTACAACACGACTCTGCTGGTTAAATCCTCAAATGAACGGATGAAACCATGTGTGGTGTATTACCATGTGTTGCAGAGGTGCTGAATGGCCGTTCCAGGTGGCAGCATTGCTTCTGTGAAATCCTCAGTGCTGACATTCCAGCTTTGGTAATCAGTCGGCAAAGAGAGTGGTGAGCAGGGACAGTCAGCATGATACACACAGGAGCCTCTATACAACACCTTTAAAGGACACAATGAGACTGTTAAGAGTCAGAACTGCCATTCACCCACACGTACACGCACACAAACAGAGGTGTACAGACCTGTCCAGAAGGGCATGTGCACCCAGGCGTACAGGGTCCAGGTAAACACTGGGTGTGAGGCCACAGGTCCTCGCAGGTATATGGACAGGAACCTGAGCAGTCACTGAAGACCTGCCTGCTGGGACACTCTGCAACACACAAACACATATGAACATATAGGAGATTACATCATCTCTCATAAATAGACCAGCAACAGACATATACAGTACATCTTTTTTCTTTATAATACTTCACAGGTTATGTCTTCTGAACAGGTTAGTTCGGTTGCATTACGATTGTAACTAAATGTGTTACATTTACAGCTTTCAACATGCGTGTTTGTGTTACCGGGCAGGCAGCTGTTGGTGTTACAGGCAGTGTGTTGCTCAAGTGGTCCAACACAGGCTGTCCCACCAGGCTCCGGCTCTTGAAGGACTGTCTTGTTCCGCATCGACAAGCCGCCACCACATGTGGCACTGCACTCACTCCAGGCTGACCACTCACTCAACAAACAACCCACTACAGAGAGAGAGAGAGAGAGTACAGAGAGTGTAGATTAATGGGCCATAACAAAGAAAACAAGTTAAATATGCTCTTTCAACACTACTTTATGTAAATGTAATAGGATATCAGAAATTCTGGGACATTCTCAGTTGTGCATATGGCGATTTGTTTCATTTCAGACCTGGACATGACGGCAGATCACAGCTCTCTGTCTGTGTGGTTTCGGCACAGGAAGGGCCGCCCTCTGTGTCCTGGCAGTGGCGTGTCCTTGTTCTCTGGCCATGTCCACATGAAACTGAGCAGGAGCTCCATGGGCTCCAGGGCTCATAAACTGGGCAGGGAAGTTTGGTGCACACCAGAGTGCCATTCTCACACACACTGCAGATGGGGGATGTTTGGAGAGGGGAGGCAAAAACTTCAGATCATGCTTAGTGGCAAACTAAGGCGAACATTTGTGAAACAAACTGAGTCGTGAGCTCTTAGATCATCAATTATTTACATGTTAAATTTCATATTTGTTCATTTCAATAGTCTTGTATTTTTGTTTCTTGGAAAACTATTTCATTTTAGTGGAATGACTTTCAGCTAGCTTGTGTGCAGGTTGCATTCCCTGAGTTTCGTTCACCATAAAAGCTGTTACATTTGTGCTTCCCTTTTGAGAATCTGAATGAACTCTCCACATTGTGTACAATACTAAATATAAAATGACCCAGCAAAGTGTTCTGTGTTTTTAAGCTTAAGAATTAGAGCAATTTTCCACAACAAACTCTACACAGAATAATGGCTCAGAACAGGCTGTAAAGTCTGGCGGGCTGAACTTAATGTGAGACATTCTCTATTGATATTACAGATCAACTTGGACGAGCTTTTCTTCAGGCTCAGATGTTCTCACCAGATGTTACAGTCAATGTCGAGCTCCTCTTTAGGTATGAACTCCAGTGTCCCGTTGCCTGATGGGATACCACAGCGACACTCTGTCACTGGCACACAGTGACTATCCTGCAACAACTGGCCTTCTGGACACCGACAACCTGACAAAAAAGAAAAACAAAAACAGAGAAACATACCGCGCCAGCTGATCCGGGAAACCCAGTATTTTGATTAGAAGAAACCACTGTTGATGTTTACCTGGGTGACAGGCTCCTTGGAGGCACTGCACATGCTCCCATAAGTCAGCGCAACTGCGAGGACACTGATTGGCACAGCTCTCTTGGTAGACCCGCCCCCTATCCTCGCAGCGCTCACCTAGGAAACATTAAAATTCACTCCTTCACTCTTCATAAATAAAGATAAAAGCTCACTGCATGCACTTGAATAATATTTTATTCTGTGATAGATAGGGCGATTCCACCAGAGACGGTGGTGAGCAGAAAAAGAAATTTCCAAAGTCCAGGCAAACTGTGACTGATGGTTCTTACCACATTATTAAAACTGCAAACAATCAAAACATCAAGGAAAGTTTTGGGACTTCCCTTTGCTTAAAAATACAAGACAGTAAAGAGTGCTGTGAAAAAATATTTTGCTCATCCGTCATCCGTCCCATCATTACAACCACTGACAGCTGTCTCCCAGCATCTAAACACACTATATGGACATGTTAACAAATTTGATTTTCATCAGAGGGGGTCAACAGAAAACAAGATGGATTCTAAGTGCATATATACAGTAAATGGTCAGCAGAGCTGCCAAGAAAGGAGATCTCTTCCACTTTTGGGAGCAATATCAGGTTCAGTGTTTTGCCCATACTTCGGTATGCAAAGGGGCCGGGGACTAAACTGCCAACCTTGTGATTAGTGGACAACCAGCTCCACAACTTCATTTACAGCCACCACACATAGCCGTATCAATATTATTAAGTCCTTCCAAGCCCAGGTGAAATAAATCAATTAAAAAATAATGAAAGAACTTCATTGGATGTGATGCAGATGCCTTCATCTGTAGTCATTTCATGGTCTCAAGCAATTTTTGCCCACAACACTATCAGATTGTTTACATCCACGTATTTATGTAAAACTTAAATAAAGAGAGGCAGTTCAGCAAAGTTTTTGTGGAAGTGTTGACATCAGGAATTTTACTGAAGTATTGAGTATTTAACTATTTAACTGTTGTTTCATCGGGAAAAGGCAGAAATCATTCCAACAGCTTCTGCACTTGGAACTGTGAACTGGAAAGGAACCAAATTCTCTTGAAATTTGAGTTTCAATGCAAATATTAAAGTCTAGGTATTTTTAAATCAAAGAGTAATTTTACCTGGACAGAGTACTGTGTTGCAGCTCTGGCTCTGTGTCTGTTGGCTCTGACAGCGGGGTCCCGCAGGAGAAGCCAGAGGCCGTTTGTAGCGCTGTCGGACTCCACCGCTGCACGGCTCTGCACACACTGTCCAGGTGCTCCACAGACTCCACTGACACAGATCTATAAAAGCAGAGCCATTATCATACCTACTCTCATCCTAGTTATAATTGACTGTAATTATCACAATGACTGTTGTAATAGCTGTAACTGTTGCAAGACTCATTATCATCAATAATAAAAATAAGTGTTTGTGTTTACGGACCTTTGAACAAACATATTTGAGCTACTGAGAGTCTAATTTATAGGTTAGAGACACATTTCGGATCACTGTAATTATTCAGAGTAAATAAAACAACTGTCTACTCTTACTGGACATGTTTTCGATGTCTCAACTCACTATGTAGAGGACTATTTGAAACGCAAGTCAAACCTCAGGTCCACTGGGCATGATAGTAATTCAGAGCCATTCCCTTTCATATCTACAGTAAGGATAAAGGGCCAGCCAAAAATGGAGGAATGACAGTGTTAAGTTCAAGATGAATGATTCATTCCACACACACACACACACGCAAAACCAAATCCAATCAACCTCGCGTGTCCCCACAGACACATGGACATAAAACCCATTCTTTACAATCCTTTTTCCATTTTCACTCCTTTGGGGAATACTGAGAATGAGGATGCACAATGCCATCTTTCACTGTGGATACTGATCGCAAGTGCTTAACTATGTACTGATGGTAAGTATTAATCTGCACTGCCACCGGTGAAGTGACACACAATAAATACACACACAAAAACCAATGAAGTCCTGGGACCACACTTGAGATGTTTCTTAGAGATTCTCCGTATCAGAAACCCTTTTGTCTTAGTCCTTTTCGTTGGAAATGGGTGCCAAACCATATATATTCACTTAAAAAAACATTTAGTTTCCTTAATTAGCTAAACCATTAAATGAAATGTCTACCTGTGCATAAACAGGACAAATGGATGGTCTTTTATATTGCATTGCAGTGTTCAGCACTGAATTAGATTCTTTTTGTGAAGGATGTATGTGTGCATGAAAGGAGCCGTGTGTGTGAGAAGTAGCATTACTAACATGTAACTGCTGACACTGGGAAGTACATACATGGGTGACTAATTTACCGTAATTGGCCATAAAATGTCAGTAAAGTGTATACAGGTATCCAAATGTTGCGTCAAGTGAAAAGGAAATAAAGCTCCGGTTCATGCAACACTACAGTGGGGTCTATCTGCCTCTCCTTATCACTACAGAGTTGGTCTGAACAGTAAAGGCTAGTAACCAGCTATGAGCCAGGCAGAGTAAAGACATTTAAGCCTTGATGCTAATGCGCTGCACAGACAGCTGTGGTTTTTGTTATTGTTGTTTTAATACTACTTTATTGTCTCCTTAGAGTCTGCTCAGAGGACACGTTTCATTCATGTGCAGTGGGTCAGCATTTACGTATTCCACGCATGCACACTTCTGTTGGGCTTGTGCACTACTGCCCTTGTAGCATTGTGGTCATGCTGGCACACTTTTGGGCTGCATGCAGACATCAGCAGAAGAGTCTGTGCGGAGTCTTGCAGACTTTGACGGATGTCACACCAACTGGACCCTTGCGTTTTATTGGATGCAGAAAGAAGCACTGGTACTGGCTGAATACCAGTCCTGTGCCTTCCACAGTAAGAACAGTGTTATACATTTTGCCTTTCCAAGTCCACAAGTATGGGATTTTTTATGAGAGTCTATGTGAAGTAAATTCCATCATTTGCCAATGTCTGCCACAGCGACTATACTACAGGGCAGTTGTGCACATGCTCGGCAGTAGGGTGCATGTACAGAAAACATAGCTGCTGATCTACGATGCATGTATCCAACGGAGCCCCCCAGCGGACTCCAAGCAGACTAAAAAGTAGTATAATAGCAAAAACGACCATTCCATGGTGTTTAATGAAGGCTTGACGCAGCTGCTTAGCTGCTTGAGAATAACATATTTGAAGAGTTAAGTGTCTGTGATGACCAGGAAAGCACTGTGTTATAAACTTCGATAGACTAACTTGTCAGATACAGCGGTTTTGAACAAATCGGTGCAAAACTATTTGTGATGCTGACCATTCGTGAACTCCAAATCTCTGTGGTGACAGGTGAACAAAAATCATCCCTCCCACACATGTTTTGATTCAGATTGTGCACAGAGAGAAGAGGTTATGATATTCACAGACAGGTCTGTTGTCATTGTGTCTGTGAGAGAGAAGAGAGAGAGAAAGGAGAGGACACAGCTCTACAAAGACATAAGATTTTACCCACTTTAAATTGCAAAAAAATAGAAAATCAATATGTGGTGGTTAATGTTGTTGTGGTTCGTCTGCACAATTAAATCAATGTATACGAAACAATGAAATATCTCAAAATGAATTGCTGCACTGTGTCTTAACAAATTTGTATGTTTAATGAATGCAGTTTTAAGTTGTCCCGTTGTTGGATAGAGGGATAAAGATGCACTTTGTCTTGTACTTAACCTATATTCCAAAACAAATTGACCACCTCTCCAGAGAAAACCATACTAGAGTCACTTCAACATCACTGTCACCCCCTGACCCAATCTGTGACTCATTCATTCCATGGTGCCATGCCTGTCAAATTTGGACTTGTTCACTGAGTTTCTGAATACAATCTTTTACAGGGAGCGAATCGTCAAACTGCTACAGCATGCTGAGGGCAACTCGGGTGAAGCAAAACTGTCCAATTCATTACTTTTCCTTTCTGTGAAGTAAAGGAAGGAACTAGAGCTTGACAGAGACAAACTAAGAAACTGACTTCCCTTCTGCACTAAGATAAGACTGATTAGCTCAATGTCCTCTTGGACAAACACCATTACCTCTGCAAATGTTAGCATCTGGACAGGGCCTCTCTTCTACCAGCGGTCCTAGACATTGGCTCTCTTCCTCTCTTGTGATGGGAAGACCAGAATCCAGGTCCAAACAGGCCCGGAAACGCCTCTGGATTGAAACCATTTTAGTGGCATGGAGAAGCCCTGCTGTAGAAGTATTGTGCTGCAGGGAGGAAGAGGGTACACAGGGAGAACAGGGGGTCCACTCTGACCACTCGCTGAGAATGACTGAAAAAGCAAGGAAAGATGCAGGGGAACAAGGTGAAGGACTTATTCATGAAGGAGATGTTTTTATTATTCTTGTTATTCTACTTTCTTACCTTCACACTCTCTCATGTCACACTGCAAAGTTCCATCATGGCAAAGGCTGGAAGACAGAAAAGGAAACAAACAGATAATAATAACAATATGTCCAACTGAGTCAGAGATCCCACACAAAGTAAAAGACAAAGAGATACAAACAAGTAGTGTACAACAGCAGAAATAGCAGAAAATGATTAAGACGAAGCAGATATAGTCCTTTATATTGCATCTATCCTGTATTCATGCAGTACTTGGCACAGCCGTCAATATCTATTATGCAAGCGTTGCTTAAAATTTCTGTTCAAAAATAACCAGAAAAACAAAACAGTTTTGTGCAACAAAGGGCTGACACAGAAATCATCCGTTTTTTACAGCTAGGCTCTAACCAGGTACTGCAGCCTATGGTGACCGTGGCCCCCTGAAGGACGGTGACAGGTGTGGGTGGTTGTCCTGAAGCTTGGTGCTGCAGGTGGACGCAGCCACATTCCTCTGGAGGAACACAGCTACCATTCTGCTGCAGCAGGCCCTGGAAGGGAAAACGCAAAATTCATGGAAAAAGAACAGGCTCAGTTGTTCATTTCCTGTTTTGGTAAATTTTTAACATAAAGGACAAAAAAACCATACAATTATAAGCTCACAGTACTTTGAACTTGTATCTATAATGTGAAGCTCAGTAATTACATATAAAAATAAATCCTAATTGTATACACAAGACAAAGAAAAGCACACTGCAAACTGTACAGTATAGCTCATCTGTGTTGCACCAACATTTGATTTATCATTTAAATATTTAGTGACACTTTACATAAATGTAATCCATAATTTTTAAATGAATAATGGTAGCTGTCATGTTCTACAACTATGGTGATGTGCTGTTTGTTCCACATTCATTATCACCCCTCCCAGTTGTAGTACAGGAGCATCATCAGTCTATCAGAGGATTTTCAGGTTTTTGCAATAAATCAAAGCTGGAAGCTCCCAAACTGGGCCAGACAACATTATAAAATTGTCATCACAACTCATATCAAAGTGATGGATTAACAACAATGCACACAGCATATTTTACTTTCCAAATTTGTGTCAGCACATTTTTGCTCTTTTCTTGTTATTTTCTTAGACTAAATGTTTGTCAGTTGCTAATGCAAATAAATGTATATGCTTGCCAATGTGGAGTTTGTACCAACTGCAGACAGAATGTTTCTAATTACTCTCAACTATGTACTCAGATTTAGAATTAATGGAAAAATGGAGGATGCGCATTGGGAGGTATAATACAAATGTGATGTGTGAAGCATGCCAAGAAAAAAGACATGCCACAACTATCATTGTATGGTATTTTAATTAAATTGTCTGTCTTACATTTGTCCCCTATGGCCAGCAATCAAAGCAAAGGTAATGTGCCATTTGCCTTTACAGTATCAAGACTTGTGTTACCTGTCATGTTAATTTTCTAAAACCACAACCATGAAGACTGAAGACAATTCTGCGGGTTTCAGATTGATAGACCTTTGCACTCATAATAAAGCAAACCTTAATTGGAACATTGTGACTTTACTGAATGAGCATACATACATAGATCTTGTATGAATGATAATGTAAACTATGGATAATGACAAAAAATAACTGATGAAGCAAATGCATTACGTACAAAAATCTATTAAAACTCACCTGTGGGCAGTAACATCCAGGTGTGCACTCCTGGACCCCTAAACACAGATCTCCACGGCCCCACAGGGCACAGTGCTTCTCACAGGGTGCACCACATGCCAAGTACACAAATGGGGCTTCACATACTATAGACAGGGGAAAAGACAATAAGTACTGGTATTTTTGGATAGTATCAACATGTACTAAATTATGCACATATAAATGCTCACATGCACTCCAACGCATGAACTCAATGAAACACATTCTGACAAAATTAGAAAACCTAAAGAGTGTTTGTATTCCTATAGGCCACTTTGGGTGATAGTTTAGATGCTAAAGGGCATGAAAAAAAAACCATAAAGAACACCTTAAAGAAAGAAAGAAATGTACACCAGAGGAGTGACCTCACCATCACAATGACTGAGGCTGCAATTCCTGCTCTGTGTTTCTACAGGAGTGCACTGTTGTCCCCTGGTGGCAGAGGAAAGGGCTACACGGTAGCGCTGCTGCCTCTGAGACTCACAGGAGCACTGAGACCAAACACTCCACGCTGACATAGGACAGCCTGGAAAAGAAGATAAATCATCCCGCGAGGTGCTCTGCCTGTGTTTAACCAAACACTTAGTCTTATTTACAATTCACTTCAGCCTGTGACGCATCATTTAAACTTGTACTTGTGTGAATCAGCAGTTGAATAGTTGGTCCTGGTGAGTCTATTGCTAGGTTAATCAGTGTACAATTATCTATTTATGAACCAAACATTAGTTTGTCCTCTCTTATAATCAATATAAAGCTGCCTTACTGACATTACAAACTCAAATGCAGGAAAAGCAGAAACAAAAAATCAGTTACCAACCATGTTGACCGGATACCAAATGTCAATCATCGCATTAATTGTTTGATAAATGTAGCTAAGGACAGGGCGAGATAATATACTTTATTTATTGAGTTACTCAATCCCAAACCAAAGTGAAATTCCTCATTATAATCTTCAACAAATATATGATCTGTACTTCATATGAAATGTCTGAGAACAAAGATGCCATCACTACTGCATGTACCCAAAATGTAATCCCAGCATTCGGCAGTCAAGACATCTTTTCTATGTAATGTTAATTTAGTGTGTGTGTGTGTGTGTGTGTGTGTGTGTGTGTGTGTGTGTGTGTGTGTGTGTGTGTGTGACCAACAAAAAAAGAACATTTACTAATTTACTACATACATTTTCAAAGTTTCACAACTTCATCTTGATCAGGTAATATTTAACATAACCTGACTTGACCTGACTGGGTTCAGTCGGTCAGTACCAGTCTTAAACAGAAGTAAGTACACTCCTGTTCAATGTCACTTAAATGTCAAATGCTTAAAAACTGTATCACCTTCCAGTAATTACATCACTTCTAATCTGGATTCACAGTGGGGCTAAATCTCCCAAAGCCTATGGACCTTCTTGGTCAGTTGTTTTTAGAATTAGTGTTACTACAAGATGTAATATGAGAACTTTGTAATTATGTGTAGGCATCTTTTTCTCATGAGATGTTTTGGCCTTTTTTCAAACACATATAATATCATGTTGGGATGTGTCCACATAACCTTATGATGAATTCACTGAATAGTATTCACTAAGAACTAACACTTCAACTATGTGTAATTGTTTTTCTGTACCAACGACCCAATTAGAAATCAGTTAAAAATCACCCTAACTATCATGACTACTGAAACACAGAAATATTTTGTATTATCTGAAAAATCCAACACAAAAAGAAACTTAAGGTTACTCACGTAACCCCAGTTCTTTGACAACAGAGTAAGGTGTTTCAACTCACTCTGTGAAACACCGAACAAAGTTAGAAAAAGAACCTCCGAATTCCAAAGAAAATCATTTAACTGCACAGCTAACACAAAGATTTTGGCTGTTAGACTGCATGGCTTCAGTTCACCTAACTGACCACTACTAGAACTGTCCTTCTTCGAGGTTTATCAGTATGTACCTGGACAGGGCTGTTTGTAGCACAGCTGCGTCTCCTCACTGTTCCTCTCAGCCTCGATCTCAGAGGGACACGCTGCATCTCCTCCCTCCTCACACACACACACCCTGCGTCGTGACACAGACCCCGCCCCACAGCTCCGGGAGCATGGTGACCATGGTGACCAGGGGCAGAGGTCATCTGTAAACAAGGAGGTCAAAAAGATAAGAGGAAGTAAGAACTGCATTTTACTTTACAAAACATTAGAACTAGAAATAATGTGTGGTGGATTTCTGGTTTAAGCTACATTACATGACTGTGAATTAATGAATTGATCAAATTAACATATATAAAATTGTGACATTGAGATAAGACTAACCAAGGCATGGAGAGGTCTGACAATTTTGGGCTTCTCTCTCTGGCCCACTGCAATGAGACCCGTTGTTACGTGGTGGTGGGTTGATACAGGCACGAGTTCGAACATGTGTGCCCTGTCCACAGGTCACTGAGCAGTCAGACCACACTGACCAGGGGGTCCAACCACCATCCACTGGAAACAGTACGAAAGATTTGGTCATTGGATGCATGCCAAAATCCAAAATCTCATTCATCTGCAGTAGTGGTGTTATTCTACCATACTTGGGCCTATCGTGCGCACTTTTGGTCAACAAAATAAAAACTGTGACCTACCTCTGCAGTCGATGTCTTGGCAGTAAACACCTTCTGGGGTGCAAGTGCTAGGATGCAAAACAAAGTAGTAGAGAGTGTTTGAAACACAAAGCGGAATCTCATGAACCAGTGATAACCATCAGTCAAATATTCTTATATTCAAATATTCTGTGTTGTCTCCATCTATCTCACCATTGTTTACACTCTCCCTGGAGCCAGGTGTCTCCCACACTGAGTTCCTGGTCGTCACGGAGACAGAGAGGAGGACAGGGTCCTGGGTTACAGGATTTGTGCTGGACTTCTTCAAAGTGGCAGTCTATTCCTTCAGTTTCTGGGATCAGAGACCTGGCATACAACATGGAAGAACTGTCATTCCTGAAGAAGTCTACAAACTCTGACTCACACCATAAAAAAGACCAACTAATGCCTCTACGACCCGAGGAGACAATATCTTTCACAGACATGAACTTCCTCACGTCCCGTTTCACTGACTGGTACGGCAGGTGCTCTGTTGCAGAACGAACATCACTGCGGAGGGAGTTTAAAAGTACCCAGAGGATTACTATTGCCAGTCTAACCACCATTGGTGAGTCCACACCATATAGTGCAGGAAAAGGCCACTGATATAACTGATATCTAAGATTCTACCTATCCTGCTTGTCCTCCTCCCCTCAGGAAAAATGTTGTGCAATATCCAGGCCAGGACCACATGCTGAGAGACTAATGAACACTCTCACTGACCCCACCACTCCTGTGTACCTCATGTATTCCATTACTGTTCCCACTGCAATGTTGCTGTAAAAGCTGCTACTTAGGTATTCCATTACTACATTACTGTTGCAATAATTTAAATACGTTTTTTATTTTGGATGTGGAAGTTGCCTTTAAACTATAGAGTGCTATGGAAAACTTAAGATGTCTACATTCCTACTGACTGTATCTCACCTTGCCATCAGGGATGCAACTACTTAGTTCCAACTTCATTCTGCGCCATGCCAACAAGTCCGAACATGCAGTCATAGTCAAAAAGCAGGTTTCCACAAATACTTAATAGTCTAGATCATGGTTTGAGATATAAATGATGACAACAACTTCAAACAAACATCTTCTAAAGCGAATAATCAATATCTCACAGCTGCTTTGGTAGATTTAGGTTGGGGATCTGTCACGTACTGCCTACTTCAGGTCCAGCCACAGCATTTAGATTCAGGTCTGAACTGCGACTTGGCCAATGTAAAACGCAAACTTTCTTTTTCCTCACTTATTTATTAAATTAAATGGTTGTTTTGCTAGAGTGCTTTAGTCAGTATCAGATGTATGACCCATTTTCAGGCCAGCATCAGCTCCACAGCTGACTGCATGGTGTTCTATTCAAGAATTTCTTGATAGGACCAAGAATTCAAGGTTCCCTTGATTGTGTGGAGTCTTTAGTTGAGTTGGGCAGGGTTACCTGTGTTTCCTGAGGAAATTTTATTAAGGTATCCACTTCTAGGCCAAGTTGAAGTCATGTAAGAGGGTGAGCTCTTTATTTCTTTCTTTCAACGTTCTTTCTCTAGTCCCTTCCTCTCAGCATGGTATTTGTGTATGTGTGCACTTTAGTAAAGACTGAACTGATCTGGTTTCTTCTCTTATTCAGTGTTGTCCAGACTTTAACCTAAAGATCTTTTTTTTTGACTGGTTTGTTTTTGCTTGTTTAATCCTCCGATTATGTCAGTTACTTCCTGAACATTTTATCATTTCTCTCAATTTCAACAACACATTCAACAGCAGTGCAAACAGTACAGTGATCCCTCGTCTGTCGCAGGGGTTAGGATCCAGAACCGCCCCGTGATAGACGAAATCCGCAAATTAGCAACTTTATATTTATTTTATTATTTATTTATATTTTAAGGCTTTATAAACCCTCCCCACACTGTTATTAACCTTTCCCACATTCTCATAAACATTGGCTTCGATCACTGCCAATCAGTCAGCGACCGACTAGCTCAAGCAGAAGCGGCCGTAGCTGCGTTTTCCATACGTGCGTCTACTCGCCTGCTGTACGCTATGTATTTTATATATAATGTAAAAATCCGCGATACAGTGAGACTGTGAAAAGTGAACCGCGATATGGCGAGGGATTACTGTACTTTGTGCTAGAAAGGTGAAAATGACAGTTTTCAGTTTCAGCAAATATATTCTTATATGGGGGTGTCAATAAGTAAAAGCTATTTTTTTTTTTTTTTTAAAGATTTATTTTTGGCCTTTTGTGCCTTTATTAGATAGGACAGTGGATAGAATCGGAAACGGGAGAGAGTGGGGAAGGACATGCGGTAAACGCCCGAGGTCGGAGTCGAACCCGGGACAGCCGCTACGCCTCTGCACTTGGGTCACGCGACATAACCATTAGGCTATCAGGGCGCCCCAAAAGCTATTATTTTTCAGAGTTTCTTTTCCTCACCTATATCTGGTTCTCTGGCCCTCCCCACAGGAAACGCTGCATGGTGCCCAACTGGACCAGGAGCTCCAAACACAGGTAGCTTGGCAGCTGTGATTGGTGCAGAGGAGCTGTCCATCAGTGCAGCTGCAGTTGTTACAGTCCACCTGATGCCAGCTGCCGGCCGCCCAAATCTGCCCCAGTGAGTCCACACAGTCACACTGCCACAACTGCACACACACCCCGTCCTGCTGCAACTGACCTGAACACACACATACACGTTATTTACACTATGTGTTCTGTTACTGAAGTGAAGAGACATGTGAAACTGCATAAAAGCTTTACTAAGTTTACCAACTACTCTCTAACTGTCTATCTTTTGTTCAGCTCTAGACAGGTGGTCTACAGTGAGTTACAGTTAGCTGCCTTCACTGACTAAAAAAAAGACAAATGACAGCAGCAAGAAAACAAATCTGCTAAAACACGATAAAACATTTTCTTGAGCTGAGGCAGCTAGAAGAGTCATGTGATAATTCTCTGTGAGGTCATCACTATAAGCAACATCTGTCACGTACAAGAAGCCATGTGATCCATTGCTAAAATAAAAATACTTAATATAGCATCTTTAAGTTGCATTACTTTCCATTGTAGTGACTTGGGTAAACTGACCCATTAAAGGTGCATTCAAAGCTCTCCTTTACAAGTTGTGTGTTACCAGTACCGAGGTAAATTCAGATGCTGTGTACCCATGAACACAAATGCACACACAGACTCATAAATTCTTAGGTGCTGAATACCAACTGGCACAGGAGCTTTAGGGAAGAATTATTTAGATATGCACACACAGACACACAGATAGAAAAAGGCCTGTCTTTTAATATAATGACAGCAGCTTCGGTACCTTTTGGGCAGCGGCAGCCAGGTTGACATTCGTTGTTGCCCTGGCACTCTATACCCTGCTGGAGGTCGGAGCACCGCTGTGGACACTGGTTGGCACACAACACGAACTCTTGGCCCAGCGGGCACCCTTTTTCATCTGACAATACATAAACAGAAGGTCATGAATTTTCCCATGATGCTGCAGGCACTGTCTTCACATAATGTGCCTCACCAAGAATGCTGATTGCAGACTGTGCTGACTTTTTGAACACAAAGACGTACCCGAGAAAATAGCCATATGCTGAATTAATGAGCATTCAACCATGTGCAGCATGAACCAACCCTAAGGTCACAGTGATCTAAACATGAAGTGTGTGCGTACATGTTGGGTCAGTCTCACCACAAGGTTTGGTGTTGCAAGGTTTGACCTGGTTCTTCTCTCCTTCACACTTCTTCCCACCGTTCTTGGGTGGAGGGCTAGAGCAGGAGCGAGTGCGTATGGAGCGTCCACCACCACAGCGCTTATCACAGCGAGACCAGGGACTCCACCGGGACCAGCCTCCATCCACTACACAATCCAGACACATACACAAAAAGGACCAGAACACAGACCAGTGAATCCCATACTTTTTTGGCTTTTGTATCAAGTAACATGACTAATTTCACTTACACAATAGTTACAGTTTTAAAAAAAGATGCAATCAACCAGCAGTTCGTCATACAATAAAAAGACAGTAGACTTCAATAGTAAACAACAGCTACAGCCAAACTAGTGATTCTGTAATGTCAGAGGTCATCAAATTAGACAGGTAAAATAGATGGATAAAAAAAGACAGTTATAAAAAAACCTAAAAATAAATACAAATTAATACTCAGGTTAAAGTGTACGAAATGCTGCATAGTCATGTTTTATGGCTCTCCATTGTTTCTCCAACTTTCCAGAGAGCCATTCACTCCTATCTTCTCACGACAATATGAACACTGTGTTTTTGTTAAAACCAATGCTGGAAAATTTCTATGTAGACCACAAATGTGCCTCATCCATTTCCATTTATTGAGCATCACATCTCGACTCAACACGCTGTTCTATCTTGCTGACCTCTGCAGGGCCTGATGTTACAGAAGCGATGCTCCAGGTTCCCTCCAAGGATGTCCTCACACCACGAGCCATTAGTGCCGGGAATGAGGAAAGTTCGGATCCTCTGCTGCTGACCCACTCCACAGGACCGCGAACAGGAGCCCCATGCCCCCCACTCCGTCCATGAGCAGTTCCTCCGTGCGCAGTCGGCCCCGACACATACCTCGCCTCCATAAGGAAACATGACAAAGGCATAAGAATGCTTGATACAGTAGTTCAATACATTGTAGTTAGCAGTAGTTGTTTTCTGTTATTATTTGTGATGCCTTTGTATTGATTGCTGGTGTCTCATCTTCTTTTCTATTTCTTACACTTGTCATTACCATTTATGATTAATATAAGTTATTTTTCGACAGAATTTATAATTATTGTGCAAGTATCTAGTAATTAAACTGTTAACAGTGCTTCTAAACAGTATCACATTATAAAAATACTTCATTGTATTCATTTAAGGCTGGAATAATGCTTGAATCATGAGAATGAGAATTTTATTACCTGTCATTTAAGTTGCTACATGTGGTGTATACTCATGCAGATACACATTTCACACAAATGCATGGAAACACAGGAGCATTATTTTTCTCTGGATGGTATTTCCATACATCCAATACAAAAATATCAAAATATAAGAAGTTTAGCTGACATGGTTAGTAAGCAGGTAGTCTCTGACATTCACATTTACTGTATTTTGGCTGGTACAAGGAAAGACTGTGAGTGTGAATTTGAGTGGTGGTCATACCTGGACACTGGGGTAAGTTGCAGGCCTTCTCTTGGTGAGAGCTTCCAGAGCAGGGGGATGTGATACACTGGCGATGACGGGACTTCATTGCTGGGTTGAGAGTATCAGTGCAGGTCTTAGTGCAAGGACTCCACAATGACCAAGGGGAGAAGCCAGAATCCTCATCTAAATGAGAATGAGGAGGAAAAAGTATTAAATACGGAAAAGGCATTTAAATACAAACTTAGTTACTGATGAGGGAAAACAAGAAAAATAACACCATCATGTACAAAACAGTTGAGGGAAATAAAAGATCAGAATAACAGGAAACAAAGCTAAAGTCAAAGAAAAACATGAGTAAAGAAACTGAGTAGTGGTATAAGGCTGGTTTTTACCTGGTAAGGTTGGTTCTTCTGTTGGAACAACAACTGCCAAAAAGCAAAAACAAAAATTCAACCAAGTTTCAGTCACTTTCTGCATACCTAAACACACCTATTACACACAGCACCTACTCTATGTACTTTAAGCCCCATACCTGGACAGTCAGGGGCCTGGCAGTAGGTTGTTTCCTGGCGTGCCCCCTGGCAGTCTCTCCCTCCATGTGATGGGGCAGGGTTTGTGCAGCCCCTAGAGCGAGTCTTCAGTCCAAGACCACCACAGGACAGCGAGCAGGGGCTCCAAGGACCCCAGGGTGACAAACCGCCATCGACTGGGCAGTGCTCCAGGGAACAGTTCCACCTGCCGTGGTCACAGCCACTAAAGGGAACAGAAGGATGGGGGCCTGAGGTGTGGTTCTAGAGAACTGAAGAGTTTGGCTGTTCTAGCAATCATAATGATGGGAATGTGACAACTCAAAAGTAAGAAATGTAAATATGGTTCCACAATTTTGCAGCTTCATGGTATCGTATGTTAAAAACGTGATAGGCAACAGGGGTGCTTCATTATGATACTCAATAAGGCTTTTTTGACATTTCAGGGACATACATATACCCTGTAACTATCCGAAATCAGGAGACCATTAGTAATGCTGTCAGTATTTGCCAGATTCCCTGCTCACCAGGTGCTGCAGTCATGGACAAATGTATCTCCAGACTGGAGCTCCATTCCCTCTGAGATGTTGTGAAAGATTAAAGATGAAACTGGTGTGACAGAGACACTCTGCAGGGAAGTCAGAAACTCTTTATCCACGAGGCATGGACACTCCTGAAACATAAAAATAACATAAACTCAGTCTTTTTGAAGCTTTGTTGAGTTTTAAATGAAATTCTCAAAGATGCATTCTGTGGCATAAGATCTATCACGATGCTGACATTGCTCAGACCCTACCAGCACACAGATTCCGTGGTGTTGGTAGGTATGTGGGGGACAATGGCAGCCTTCTTCACAGCCATCAGAGTAGCAGCCCTCCCTGCTGCTGACCTGAGCACAGCTGAAGGGACAGCCTTCACCTCGTTCACACTCCCTGTACAGCCTGCCAGGAGGGCAGCCCACATCTGCACGGGATGTTAACACCGTGATCAGGATTAAATGTACTAAAAACAAATCCTCATATAAAGATTTGTTTTAGAAAGTTCGCATGCATCTTACAATTAACCTAATGCATAATCTAACTTACCGAGGCAGACATGGGTGTTGCATGTTTTGCTTTGCCGACTGAGGCCACTGCAAGGTGGAGAACTGCAGAAGCGAGAGCGGGACTGCTGCCCTCCACCACAGGTGACTGAACATACTGACCACTGAGACCAGGCTAACCACGGGCCCACTGAGTCTGGACGCAAAACACAGAGATGTGAAGATAAAACTGCATAGTGAAAGACAGTAACATGACTTTAAGTCCCTCTCTGGTCATTGACTAAACCCGTAAAAACGCAACACTATGTACCAAAATTACATATCTAGAATTTTTTATGCAGCTCTATGAATGAAACCCTGGAAGTCTGAATCCATGTCCAAGACTGTCATCAGTACACTGCAGTATCAAGAAGGAAATGCTTATATAATAAACTTCATATTCACCAGAGGGGGGTTGTTTCATTCAAAATATTGTATATCTTCAGAAATTGCACATTATGGTTTTATGCTTTTATCAGCAGTTGTAACACAAAAATAACAATATTTCTTATGAAGATAAGAAAGAAACCAATAGTTTCATCATTTTGATTATGGGACATGTTTGTGCATGTGATTACCAAGAGGACTGAAAGCATCTCCTGTTTTCAAATGGAACTGTGAAAAATAAATTCCTCTCCTAGGTTTCAGTAAAACTGATAGTAAAACATGTTTTTTCTAAGTTGTATGTGAGTCTTAAAATTTATGTTTTAATTTGGACTGACCACATAAGACATGAGTACCTGTGCACAGGTGTATGTTGCAGTCTTTTTGCTGCTCAGCAACACCCAGGCAGCCTCTACCACCGCTCTGAGGAGAAGGATTATCACACAGACGTCTCCTGAACTTCACTCCTCCACCACAAGGAACTGAGCACTCAGTCCAGGTTCCCCATTGGCTCCAGCCACCATCGACATGGCAACCAGGGAAAGACTGACACTGTAGAACTCCAGCCTCACATGAACTGAAATAAAGAGAGAAATACAGGAAAACAAAAACAAAGAACAGGATGATTAGGTATTTTATTATATTCACGGTTCAAAATGTTGCACAGCCTTTCAGGTGTGCTGTACCAGTTTTTGCAGTCACTGATTATGTTGTCTCCTGGATTTACAAATTGCCAATCAGATCCACCAGGCCACACCCATGATGCATTACTGGAATCCAGACCATCTGCACAAAGAGACAAAAAGGGAAAAATAGCCTGATGAAATCACAAAAGACAAAAAAATCTATTGATTAGACTAATATTTTCTTAGTCCACCACTATTCAACTAGAGTGACTCCATTAGCAATTTGCACATAAACAGAAAGTGGATCGAACCAGTAGCAGAGCTGTTGTGGTATTTGCAGCGGCACTCCTCCCTGGCCACACACACTCCATCCTGTAGCACCATGTCACCTGGACAACCACAGGTCCGGTAGCACCCGGGGGAGTCCAAGCACTCTGTGTCACCATGGAGATCCGAGCAGGAGCGAGGACAGGGCTTCCCGCATGGCCATTCCTCCTGGCCGCCACCACAGTCTTCAGAGCATACGAGGAAGTACAGTTTGAAAAGAATTAACACACAGAGTAATGGGTGTTATGATGTGTATATTTATCTGGGGCAATAAAATAAGCAAAGCTGAAACTGCCAAGACTAGACAAGAGAAAAAAACTTCACATACTAGAATTCAGTACCTCTAACCAAATGTAGAGATAGAGTTGAGCCTGATGAAATGTGTGGATGGTGGAAACCAGACGTTATCTTAGCTGGGAGGAAAAACCAAGAAACCACTGGACTGTGTGTAAATAAATCAAATTCATTCCTGTAATGGATGATTTATGAATGGTGTTTCTTTGGCTTTTTCCTCTGTGACTTGTGCACCTGTGTGCACAGCCCTGTCCCCTTGCTCCAGAGGAGAATATTGTCACGCTATTGTTAACCAATACCCCCAGTTATCATTCTGTTGCGACTGGACATGCACAGGAACAGAGGAGGGCAGAAACAGTTCAACCATACCAGAGGCTCCATTAATCTTCTGTTTCAGCCACCCTTTCTATTTCAACAGGCCTTTTGCCTTTTTTAATTTAACTCAAGGTGGCTATTCTCTCTCCCAGGGTTCAACTCCAAGAACAGATACAGCATCTTCATTGCAATCCCACCTTACTTCTTGACTGACATATTCAACCACCATACAGTTTGGTTAGAACAATAAGAGACATTAAAAAAACACAAAACAGTCTGGTAACCTCACAAAACCAGACTCTACAACATTATATATATATCTGAAAATATAAGGCCTCATCTTTTCCAGAGCTCATATTTGATTCTTCATTTCTTCATTTTTCCCTCACTTTCATTAAGTAACCTGCCTTTTATGAGGAACACGCACACTTTTCTACATACATTCACAGTAAATATACATACTTTATTATGCTGACCTGAGCAGACAGTGATATTGTCATGGCAACCTCGGCTCTGCCTGCTCTCCCCCAGACAGGGCAGACCACCAAATCTGGCAGGAGGACTGTTACACTCCCTAGTACGAGTGGATGACCCAGCGCACCCATCACACTCTGACCATGCTGACCAGGGACTCCATGAACCATGAACTAGAGGGAGAGTTAAGAAAAGAAACAAGGAAGAGAGGTGCAATCAAACTATATGTAACTGTGTGAGAATCAGGAATGAAAGAGGAAAAAAGAAGAGGTTCATATATTTGTCGACCTGAATAGCCAGGCACTAAATTATGAGTAAGAGATAAAGACACATAGTCACAAGCAACAGAAGCAAAAATTAAATATTAGAGAAAGACAAACTGTGACAAAGTAGGGATAAGGGGCATTTATTATTAAGTTTCAAAGCTATAAGTCTTTCTATGGTAATTTTTACTACTTCCAATTTTTAGCTCTTATCTTGGCCATTATAAGGCCTACCCATACGTGATATATTGTGCTTTTTCAGTCTACTCTATACAAAAACAAGGGGGCCATACTTTGCTTTGGGGCCCCAAGACCACAATCTTTGAATCACTGCAATGGAAAGTAAATCATATATTTTATGTTTGTTTTTTATATTTTTTTATTTAAAGTGGGATGTACTGTCAGCCCTATGCTGGAGAAAATGAAGAATAGATTTCTAAACCAGGTTACTCTTTGGTGCACAGACATATTATTTTGATATATGGTAGGCTTATGTTTTGAAACAGCGGGGACTCCATGAGTTATTCAACCAAGAGACAGGAGTGTGAAAATGAGACATTACTTTGCAGAAGGTTGAACGTATTCGTAATGTTATTACTTTGGTACAAATATGCAGAAAGCAGAGCAAAGTTGCAGTTCTACTCTTTGTTGTGCTATGATATTAATATATCATTGGATTTATAATGACATTTTAATATTAACATATGCAATTATGAGTTCATAAATAATTCAAGCAAGAGTGGCAGATGTGCACATTTCCACACAACTGTATGCAGAATGTAAGTATGAATAAATCTGATGTAAATTCAAGATTATTTTTATTCATACTTACAGTTCACCGCACAGACTAGCAACTAGCATTATTAGAAAGGTTAGGCTGAATGGTTTAATTTGATATGTGCTACACATTGCTGTAATTCAACCAAGTAGACGGGATGTGAATGCTGATGTAAGGTGCATCCGTCAGGCTCTAAGGGTTAAGGGTTGATGTTTCATTGAGTGGATGACTCTTGTAAAACCAAATTCAACCTTTCAATTTAACTTTTTTCAGCCAAAGCTGTGTGAGCAGTAAACACACCTTTCACAAAACCCTGTGAAAGGGTTATTTAGGAAAGCCATACTAACGGCTTTCCTAAATAAATGGGAAGACCCTACCTGGACAGAAGGTCATGACAGGGCAGGGCTGTCTCTGGATTTGAACTCCAATCCCATTGTGTATTTCTTGTTCCCCGGGGCAGGACTCTCCTCCAGCCTTGGGCTCAGGACAGCCACAGCTCCGATAGCGGGACACCGACTCTGCTCCACAGGTTCTTGTGCAGGGAGTCCACTCTGACCACTCACACCAACCACCTGGCACTAGGATAAGAGAGCAAATTAAAATATCAATGCAAGAGCCACTCCCAGGTATATTAAGTATTTAAATTACCCTTGATATAAACAAATACAGAAATTTAAAGATTGCTGTGATCACCTGGGCAGGGCTCTCTAGTGCAGTTGAACCTCCCACCCTCACAGGTGCTGAAACACAGGGAACCAGAATGATTCTTTTTGATGAGTTATCTGTTGGTGTCTTAATGTGTTGTACATGCATGTAGTGTATGTGCTACTTGTGTCTATGTTATTCTGACCAGTTGTTGCATCCATCTGGGGCTTCTGTGGTCTCTCCTGGTTCCAGTCGGTAACCAGTGCTGAGATCCAAGCAGGGACAGTCATCCCTCTCTACACAGACTGTACCGTTAGCAGACAAAACTCTTGCCTCTGTACAGTAACATCCTGGCTCACAATGCCACTCACAGTGCTGAGGGAAAATAATAATCAAAATTATTCACTTTTATCCACAGTATATGGAAAGTATGACTTCATGTTGAATTAGTAGTAATGGGTGAAAAGGAATCATGCTTGGTGGTACTCACTGCCAGGTCATCACAGGAGCGAGGGCAGGAGGGCCCACAGCTGCTGAACACTGTGCCTGGAACCTGGGAGCATGGTGCCACTGAAAACACACAGTCACATGTTGTAATATCACTGACAAGGAATCCACTGCAGTGACAAAGCTCAGTATGGGTAGCAGATATAGCATCACCGTAGCACATCTACAGCCCTGACTCGTACGAGTACCTGGACAGTGGTCAGTGTTGCAGGCTTTGACTTCAGTTCCCAGCCCCTCACAGTAATTCCCCTCCCCCTCTGGACTGGGGCTGTCACACTCTCTCCTCCGGCTTTTCACCCCTCCACCACATGACTTGGTGCACTCTGTCCAAGTACTCCACTGACCCCAGCCACCATCACCTGAAAAGACCCAACACATCCTGATGGAGTAGTTAAAACAAAACCAACTACAAATAAATAAATCCAGTATTGCCAGCATTTCAAAGTAGTAGAAATGTGCACCATGTGAACTGTAGATCATATGGCCTTTCATTTCTCATGATAAACCATGTGTGAAAGTGTGAGCTGTCTCTATATTGTGCGCTTACTGTCATCCACTTGTGGTTGTAAATAGTAATCTAGTGGAAGAATGAGTCTGACAGGGTGTTCAACCGTAATTTTTCTGATAACTGAATCATATGAAGTGACAGAGAAAAACATTTGCTCACACTGCTGCAGTGTCTGTCAATATAAGTCGACACAGAATAAACTCACGGTCGCATGGGACGATGATGCAGACTTGGTCCTCACGGTGAGGGCCTAGACATGGCAGGCCACTGCCAGCACGGTGGGGGCTAGAACAGAACCGGTACCGAGACTGGAGACCAGCTCCACATGACAGTGAACACTGACCCCAGGGAGTCCACGCTGACCACTGGCCATCAACTGCAAAGAATGTGTTTGTATGTGGAAGTGCAGAACAAGAAGGACTTGTTATGAGACAATAAAGTGAAAGAGGACATAACAACAAAAGAAAACAAGTTAAAGACAAAGCACAGCAAAAAGCACCCGTGGCTGTATAAATCCACTGGTGTTTTTCCTACCGTTGCAGCTGACTCGAGAGCAATTTACCAGTCTTCCTCCTTCACATGTACTGAAATATTAAACAAACAAGTTAAATCAGTTTTATCTCTACTTTGCATTCTGATGAACAGAAGCACTTCGTTATGGCTCATACAGCAAGTGAAGCAAGTCAGTTTCACATACCAGTTGTTACAGTCTTTAGGGACAGTGTCTCCGGGGTTGTGCCTCTCTCCATCAATGTCACAACGACAGTCAGACTTCCGCACACACACGCCATCCTGGGATCGTAGAGGACCATGAGCACTAATACCATAACTGCTTCATATATGTATTAATGTGTGTATTTCTGCCACTCACTTACCTGCTCGACAGTCTCATGTGGACACTGGCAGCCTGGTGTGCAGTTCCTGCTGAGGTCCATTGTGAGGTCTGTACATGACACTGCCCCTGTCACACACTGCTTCCACTCCTGGCCTGGAGGACACTCCTTGCCTTTACCTGACACCACAATAGTCCAAGTACAAACTCTCTTAATATAATCAATAACTCAAATATGAATGGATAAAAAAACTTCAAAAATCAGACTTTTTTTATACATATTTAGTAAATTAGTGTATGCATTCCCAAGTTTGTTTTTTTTAACATGCAGTTCCTTGCTAAAAAAAAATGTGATTAATTAATTAATTGTGATTAAATGAATTAAATTATATTTACTGGTTTCTTACTGCCTTCTTGCGCAAAAACACAATTTGATGCAATAAATAGGTGAAAGAAAGTCTGAAATACATTGTTTTATTTTCTTGAAAAGTCCCCTCTAAGAAGGCTGAGGTAGTAAATATATCGGTATTGTTAGATTTTAGAGTATGTAGTTTCCGTTGTACCACAGGGCTGCAGGCCACAGGCGCTGAACTGCTGAGCGGTGCCATGGATTCGGATTGGCCCACGGGTTCTGGTCCTGTACCCTCCTCCACACGTGACTGAACACTCTGACCACGCACTCCATGGCTCTTTCACAACTTCACACACATTACAACTGGAGTTATTCACTTCCATTTTACAAAATGTTTTTAATTTTCTCAACTTTTCAAACAACAGATTCTATATATAATAACATTAGCAACTAAGTATTTCCCACCAATGCAGGGTTCAATGCTGCATGTGTCAATTCCAATTCTGTCTCCTCTGCAGGGACGACCACCGAATGCAGGAGGAGGATTAGTTCCTGAACGATACCTCCTTCTCACACCAACATCACATGTTCGACTGCAGGCACTCCACTGTGTCCAGCTGCTCCAGCCACAATCCACTAAGAAACACAAAGCCATACACACCATAAAGATAAAGAAAAAATGTGCCATACAGAAAAGACTGAGAGAAACAGAGGTAGAAAAATATGCATATTATAACTTTTATTTACAGAAATGAGTTGTACTCACCAGGGCAGGGAGATGTCCCACACTCCATTCCTCCATTAGTGCAGGTACTGTTTGAGACACACAAGGCAAGAGGAAGTGATGTTGAATTGTAAAAATGTCATGCCTTCTTGTATGTATGGATAATATCAACATAGTGCAATCGTTAATTTGAAATAAAGAGAGGTACCAGTTATTACAGGCATCAACAAGCAGGGTGGCACCGGCTGGGTACATCTCCCCCTGGTGGTAACATGGGCATTGTTCCAAGGGCACACAGCTGCCATTGAGCAGGTAGAAGCCCAGGGCGCAGTAGCAGCCATCATAACATGCAGTGGCACACTGAACCTCTGCGGAGGTCATGTCCAAGCACACCCGTGGACACGCACCTCCCTGAGCCTCGCACTCAGCAGCTGTCATGTACATCATGCCCTCCGGACACACACCTGAGAAAAGAGGAGTGGAAATAAGACACAGGCTTTTAGTAAATGAGGTAGATAAAATAACAGCAACAACTGAAAATATAACACATAAACACGACAAACACAGTAAAATGTTAGAGTAATATTATTCACACATTAATATTCCATAGCCCTGCTTGAGTACTGAGCAAACATGACACCGTACCTGAACATGGATGGGAGTTGCAGTCCCTTGTCTGTATATGAGGCCCAGTGCAGCTATTACCCCCATACTGTGGTGCTGGTGAATTGCAGAATCTCTCTCTTGTCTGGACACCAGAGTCACACTTGGATGAACACTCAGTCCACAGTGACCAGGCTGACCAACCACCATGCACTGGAAGTATACAACTAAAGTCAGCTTTTCAGTCTTTAGGTTTTTGGAATTTTTTGTATGTGTGTTCTGCATATCTACATGTGACATACCTGGACAGTAAACAGTGTTGCAAGGCTCTTGTTCTTCACTGTCTCCATCACAGAGAGATTGTGTATGTGTGTGGTTGGACAGTGTGAGAGTGTGGTTGCAGCTGCGGAATCGTCGTTTAATTCCTACATCATCGACATGGTTAAAACATGTCTTACTGCACTCTGACCAGGTGGTCCATTTACTCCAAACACCATCTGGCAGTACTGCACAACAAGAAGAGGGCAATATCGTTGTTAGTGTTTGAAGAAAGGATGTCTTGGGACTGTTCTTCCATGCAGAGAGAGACAGTTAATTTGTATGTGTTAAAGACCACAACAATATGAATAGTAAAGCATTGTAGTTGCAAGATGCTATGCAGCAAACATTTTGGTCCTATGACACGTCAGATTAGAAACCCATTTTAAAATTTCCATGTTTAAGGTTGTCTACGCAGCATTCAGAACAAATTGATGTCACTAAAGTACCAGCATCCCAGACCAAAACAAACCTGCACATTAAAATACTCTGTACATGAGAGCCAACAAAAGAAAATCAAGGCACAACCATTAGCCTATGCTAGCACTGAAAAGTACATTGAACAGCTATAACAAGTTGTTTCTCCTCGTGGTTTTCTTTTTTTTTGCCTCATCTGTTTCACTCTGTGTGTCTGTTTCCATGGTCTGTCGGACTGGAGCGGACCAGTGCATGGATCGGGTCCACTTGTGGGTAAATTAGAGAATGGAACAGAGACTCAAGACCGGAGTGGAACAGACATGACCGCAAAAAGAGGAGCAGAGGAGAATCTAAAGACTGCAGTAGAGACTCTAACAATGAGTTTAAATTTTTTAAAAATGCACATAAATTGGGTAAATAACATAAATAAAATACTTTTCTCATGGTGTGGAAGGTCTGATCTGTTTAAAAGTGCAGGAAGGGCCAACACTTTTAAAAGGAGGGACTCACATGCGCTGTCATGCACAGACAGCCTTCTTGATTGTCTGCTTTATTGTTTGATACACTGATACTATATTTACACACAAAATCTTGCATATTGCACATTTAAAGACATACCTAATCTCTGTAGCATATATTTTAGAAAAAAATTACCTGAAGACACAGCGATACGCATGTAATAATATAAGTGTAGCTGTTGTGTGTATAAGGTGTGCGTTTATATACCATGGACGCATGGGCTGGAGCATTGACGGGCCTCTGAGGAGTCTCCTGGACAGGGCTGGATTCTGACTGCTCCTGCTGGATTCACTGGGGACCTGAGAAGAGGAAGTCTGGGGATAAGGACTCCTCAACCTGATCTAAACCTATTAAGTGACTTGCAATTTCTGAACAACAACAATAACAACAGCAACAAAAAAAACATCTGTTCTTAACAGGTTCATTCAGACGTTATTTAGAAGTGCAAATTATTAGGAACTATATCTGTGGAGAAAACAGGGTTTTTGGCGCAATCATTAAATGGCACATCAGTGACAAATTAGCATATTAGGATAAAATAACTGTGGATTATCGAAGCATATGCAACTAAATGGCATAAGGATGCTTACAGGCGCTGAACATTTTCAAGTGTTCCATCCAACAAAGAACATGGTGCTTTAAAAATGTGTTGAATTAAACAAGCTCACCTGTAGCGTTGTTGTAGCCCCAGACCGCAGGTTACATCACATGGTGACCATGACGACCAAGCTGACCAATGGCAGCTTACCACACAGCTGGATGTGTTACAGGTAACTTGCCCATCTCTGCACACACTGGTGGTGAAATATTAAGCAACCCCCTTCAGTTTTGTTCTCACTTACTCACAAATCAATAACATTAAATATAAAGCTGTAGACCAGCCATGCCACATAGGGCTGGGAAAAACTGGGATTATGCAATTAGATATCCATCATTTAGGAACACACCGTAGTTTTTAACATGAAATACACACCCAGTATTCAGGATAATTCGAGTAAGGAGTGAGTTGCTTGTTTAGTGCCATCTTTTCTTTTAGCAAAACCAGGCACAAACAATTCAAAATGTGTCTCTGTCTCTCACCACGTGGTGCACTGGTCCCTGCTGATCACCTGTCCTGGCCGCAGTATTTGGCCATCCCAGTGACAAACACATTGGCTGGAATTAACACATCGCCCCTCCTGAAGGTAGAGCCCGTAGGGACAACGACACCCTGGAGAAAGACATAATTTATAACTTAATCAGGGTTTCAGCTGCCACTGAAAGAGTATATGTGAGCCACTATCTATCTAGTAAAAATATCACTGGCATTACTTAAGTGCAGTTTTGTGGCTTCCAAAAAAGCAAACAAAATTGCCAGCCCAATCACAGTCACAAATCTTTTAACAGACAACAGCCCATTTAGTTTAGTCTTAGTGGAAATTTCCAGTAAGTTGCTCATATTTTCTCAGCTGAATGTTAAATAAAACACCAAATACATCTCAGAAATATGACTTTGTTAGTCTCTACAATTGATATAATCACTCTTTCAATGATGTTTAACATGTAGAAGCATATCCAAGTGTTATTAAAAGATTGCTTGCTTATAAACAAAAAGAGAAGAGGAATGGACACAAACTCTCTATGTAAAGGTAGGGGATCACTGCATTTCACATAAGTGCAGTGCAAACACACTGGTTTAACATATTCAACTCCACAAAAGTTATATTCATATTTAAGTAAACAGCGTCTTACCCTGTATGCATGCTGCAGTGCAGTTGTTGGTCAAGCTGAGATGTGCGCAGGTGGGAGGGCAGGGGTCAACTCTTCCAGCCTGACAGTCTTCCTCTGTCACCAGCACCATGCCATTGACACAACCTGGACATCCATTGGATCAGTTTATTAGTTTGCATGCATGGAACAGCAATATAATGCCAACATTTAACAGATAAAATTTTGGAGCAGTTAAATAATCAAATTGATTAAGTAAGAAGCATTTGACTACTATCCTAACAGAAAAATCCATCAAAAGAAATTTGTATTTGACTATCACCTGTCTGTGTGCCAGTTTCCTTGGTGCAGGGCTGGTTGTTGCAACTCTGGCTCTGCCGGGTCACTCCCTCACAGTCCCGTCCATCGTTCTTTGGAGGAGGAGCAGAGCAGGTTCGGTTCCTCTGCCTGACACCTCCTCCACATTGAGCGTCACACTCCGACCACTCTGTCCACACTGACCAAAGACCATGAACTACAAGAGGAGACAGGAACCAATGTGGTCCAGATTATTGCTACCATGACACATTACATCAAATTCTGGGCATCGGTGAAAAATGCACAATTTGAAAGGTTAACAGTCCCAACCTGGACATGCTTTAGGGAAGCAGGCTCGACTGTCAAACTGAGCTCCACCACAGGCCCCTTCGGGCAGGGCCTCCCTTATTATATCCCTTTGCCGGAACAAGGAGCCAAGACCACATGACACACTGCAGGCACTCCATGCTGTCCATGGGGACATGATGCAGTCCACTACAGGATCAAAGAGAACAAATAAGCAAGGTAAGTAAAGAAATACGCATTGTTTGGACACATCACCATTTGACATGCACATGTACCCTACCACAGTCTTTTTCATCTGATCCGTCCACACAGTCCTTCTGCAGGTCACACCTGCGGTCCAGGTGAACACACTCCCCACTGTCACAAGAGAATTGCTTGGGAGAGCAGCGGCTGGGCACCAGAGGGCGCTGCGGCGTCACTGCTGGCCTTGCCGTGGTGCCTGATCAGACAAAGTAATAACATAACAGAACTTTATTTAGTGTACATTTAGGAATGTCCAGGTAAAAAACATGACAGTATTTAAAATGATTTACTTTCATTTCATACTTTACTTGCAACTATTGACACCATGGCAAAAATGTAATCCATACAGAATATTCAATAATCATAGTTTAAAATTACCACAGCGGGACTTCCGGCGGCGCCATGTTCGTGAAGGAGGCAAAAGTTTGAGCTCTGCTGATTAACCAACTTACCAAGCGACATCTGAACAAAATTCGGCAAAAAAAAACATGCCCAGCGACACCACAAAGACAAGTGCCGGCGACAGACTTTCCAGATATCAGTTTAGAAACAAAGAAGGGGATGAAAAATCGTCGGAAACAACTGAAGCTAACAAGCCTGCTAAGCCGGACGCAGCGAGCGCTAGCAAAGATACTGAAGTTGCCGCTAAAAACATGGAGGAGATGCTGCAAGCTATCGTCCAGTCGAACCGAGAAATACGGGGGACATTCTACAGATGAGGATGGATGTGAAGGAATTTAAAGGTCAGACCAAGGGATCATTCACAAGACTTGAAACATCAGTTGGAGGTTTGAGTGCACAACTAACAAAGTTGGAAAAGAGGGTCGTTGACGCAGAGGAGCGTATAACAAACACGGAGGAGACCACCGCGGCCCATGGAAAAGCCATCGGCTTCCTACTGCAGCGTGAGGCGGAACTTGTCGAACGATGTGAGGATCTTCAGAATCGGGCGAGAAGGCAAAACTTAAGGCTGTATCAGGTCCCTGAAGGAAGCGAGGGAAGAGACATGGTGGCCTTCATTAAAAAACTACTGCCGACGGTGCTGACTGATCTTCTGTTAAAAGAAGATGATATTAGGATTGACCGGGCTCATAGAGCGCTTATGCCGAAACCGAAAGAAAATGATCCCCCTCGCTCCATCGTGATTAAATTTGCGGACTACACAGTGAAGGAGCAGGTCCTTCAGCAAGCTTGGAAACAGCGCACAGTGAAGATGGGTGAGAGGCAGATCTACTTTGATAATGACTACTCACCGGAGTTGCAGAGGAAACGCGCCCAGGTCAGATACGTTGTTAAACAGCTGAAGCAGAAAAGCATTAAAGCGAAGTGCATGTACCCAGCCCGGTTAAGGATGACGGTGGGCTCCGAGGAAAAAACTTTCCAGACGGTGATGGACGCAGCGCCGGTACTTCAAGACCTGAACATCCAGCTCCGAGTTGATGAGCGGGATAAAGTGGAACGAGAGCTGGCCAGACACAGGTGGGAGAGACAGAACGCCAACCGAGGTGGTCGGAATATCAACATGTTTACGGAAAAAGACTGCAGGTTTTTCTTTCCTTGAAATGACTGGGCAGATTATGCAAAAAGTAAGAATTTTCTTTCCTTCTACTTGGACAACTATGAACAGCTGGAAATAATTTTATGTTAGATGGACTAAAGCTAAATGTTCTTAGTACCCTCCTACTATAGTGGTGTTGTTGGGCTTACACATATGTGTGTGTGTGCATATGTATATATGTGCATATATGTTTATGCGTATGTGTGTGTATGTGTGCATACTATTTCTCTTATTTCTCGAAAACTTGCCCAAAGTTTATATTACTTCTCTAATTTAATTTATATTCACTTATACTTTGCCGAGCCCAGAATGTAACAATGACATATTATTTGGCCGTTTTGGTTTGTGGCATCAGCTGCAGTTGACTCAATATGAGTGATTTACACTCAGCCATCATAAGGCCGCAGCAATCCACCCGATGGAGTGGGTCTGCTGCACAATGTGACATTATCCCGGAGGGACTCCGCCACCCTCTGCCCAGCTCCACACGGGGACTGGTCACTTTTGGAGATAGGCCAGTTGAGGACTTGGAAGCCAGTTTGGTATGTTTGATTCCTGATGTTCTTAACTGGAAAGTGTTCACTGTTCCGGTTCTGTTTTGTGGTACTCCCTTGACAACTGATAGGACTTTTATAACAGGAGATGATGTATATGGCATTTATAAGATGATTAGAAAACATGACAATGGGGACTAAAAGTAATGTTATATGGATAGCTTGACTGTGGTTAGCTACAACATAAAGGGTCTGGGAAGCCCAATTAAAAGAAAGAAAATACTCAACCAGCTGAAAGCCTTGCACTGCTCAGTTGCGATGTTACAAGAGACACGCCTGTCTGAGGCAGAACACCTGAAATTAAGGAGGGATTGGGTGGAACAAATATATAGTGCATCTCATGAAGGAGGGAGGAAGAGAGGAGTTGCCATTTTAATCAGAAGGAATGTTTTCTTTAATAGCGAAAAAGTACTGAAAGATAAGGAAGGTAGATATATCATGGTGGTAGGTGCGATTGGGGAAAATAGGTTTACATTCCTGAATCTGTATGCACCAAATGAGGACTACCCAATTTTTTTTAAGAAAATAGCCTCCAAATTGGCAGATGAAGGGGAGGGAATCATAGTGGTTGGGGGGGGACTTTAACTGTGTTCTAAACTTAAGTATGGACCGACTACCTGCTGAGAAGGGACCTCGAACCAGAAAATCAGTTACTGTTCTGGGAATGATGGATGGATTGGGCTTGATCGATACATGGCGATATCACCATCCCAGAGACAGAGATTACACATATCGATCAAGAGTCAGAGTCAATGGCCAATGCTCCGATTTCTTTCACCTGGGACGGGGGACGAGGCAGGGAGACGCACTTTCCCCAGCTCTGTTCGCTCTCAGCATTGAGCCCCTCGCGGAATTGATTAGAAGTAACCCTCTTATACAAGGAATAAGAGATGAGGGTGGAAACCAACATAAAATAGCTTTATATGCGGACGACATATTATTATTTATTGAAAATCCCGTCCATTCAGTCCCAGCTCTCTTGCAGAATCTTAATGAATATGGTCTAGTATCTGGCTATAAAGTTAACCCTGGTAAATCAGAAGCGATGATGGTGTCTGGGGCATGGCCTAGTCAGCTTGATGAGATAGTGTCCTTCCGCAGAGCTAAACAGGGCTTCAGATATTTAGGAATCACACTCACTCCCCAAGTAGCACAATTATACCAGGCTAATTATAAAAAATTATTTGAGATATTTAGAAATGAATTGGCAAGATGGGATGTGCTACCGTTATCGCTCTTGGGTAGAGTGGAGGCTGTTAAAATGAATTTACTTCCCAGACTCTTGTTCTTGTTTCAGTCTCTCCCAGTCGGGATCCCAGCGTCAGCCTTCAATATGCTGGACAAGCTTATATCCAGATTTATATGGCAAAATAGGAGACCAAGAGTGAGACTTAAAATGCTCACTCTTGGGAAGAATAGGGGTGGACTCAGCCTCCCCAACATGAAATATTATTTTTGGGCAGCACAACTAACAGCAGTGATAGCCTGGATTAACAATGATATGGAGTCGGGATGGGTAAGCATAGAGCAGAATTCACTGCCAGTTATACCTCTATCCGCTCTAGTGTTTCTGAGCAAGCAGTCCCAGGAGAAACTGGAAATCAAAAATGTATGGGTGAAACACACCTTAAAAGTATGGTCGACAGTCCAAAAGAGAATTAGAGGGACAACTTCCCTTTCACGGGCTATGCAGATTGCTGGAAATCCAAATTTCCCACCTTCAACAACAGATATTACTTTTAAGAGATGGGCAGACAGAAACCTAAGGGTCATTGACCAGTTGTTCTGTGATAATGTTCTACAACCATTCTCATATCTCCAAGACAAATTCTTTTTACCCCGAACTGATATGTTCCGGTATCTTCAGATTCGACACTACATCACAAGTCATAAAGATTGGAATGTAATTAAAAATGGTCCAACAAATATAGAGACATATTTTATTAACATAACTAAACATCAGCTACCCAATAAAAAACATGTCTCTCATATATACAGAAATTTGTCACTAGACATACCAGATAATACTCTTTATATCAAAAATAAATGGGAGTTGGAGTTAAATATTATAATTGAGGATGGAGAATGGGAAACAATTTGTATTGGATGTCATAAAGGTATTAATAGTAATATGTGGAAGGAGTTTGACTGGAAGATGAAGACAAGATTCTTTAAGACGCCTTCTGTGCTGTCCAAATTTATAGATAACCCAGCTGCAGTATACTGTTGGAGAAATTGTGGAATGGTTGGCGATCACTCGCACATATTTTGGGATTGCCCAGGGATACTTCCTTTTTGGAAGGGGGTAAAAAGAGAGATAGATAAAATTCTGGGAATTGATTTACTATTCACCCCAACTCAGTTTCTTTTAGATTTAACTCCTGAAGACATGAACACCAGGGACCAAAAGCACCTGTTACATATACTCTTGATGACTGCTAGGAAAATGGTGACAATAAAATGGATGAATCCACAGCCACCTACAGTGGCACAGTGGAAACAGAAGTTGAGGGAGGTGTATGGAATGGAGGCTTTAACTGCTCAATTACAATTGAAGGCTGATGTTTTTGTGAGAAGGTGGTTACCTATAGCAAGATACCTCTCTAACTGAAGGGAACCCCATACTATGTTATAATGTCCTAACTGTCCAATCATTTTTTAATTTTTTCTCTTTCATTCATTGAAATTATCAAGCTTTCTGGGCCCAACAGGGTTATATTTTTTTTTTTATTCTATTCTTTTTTCCCTTTTTGGGCTCTGTTTTTTGCAATGCCATACTTATTTTGTGATCTTGTCAGGGAATGTTTTGTTTGTATTGATTGTGTCTTTCTACGTTAAATAAAAACACAGTTCAAAAAAAAAAAAAAAAAAAATTACCACAGCGTTCTTCATCTGACCCATCCAAACAGTCCTGTCTGCCGTCACACACTTGTGCTGAGTCCACACAGCCGAATGACCAGCACTGAAACTGGCCCTCCACGCAAAGCACTCTGGGTAGGCCACCGTCATGGGGGCTTGTGGTGATCGGTGGGGCTGTAGATCAATAGATCACAGAAGTTACATTCTGTCCATTCTGTAAAGTGAGTTTGTTTGTCGGATAACTAGCAAGAACAAGAAATGTCACCCTTTGTGGTTTGAAGACCAGGTCTACCAGGGGGGACCGATGTGGTCAGATGAAGTCCAGGGTGACCTGTTGTGATCCCTGGATAAACAGATGGACTGGTAGTTAAGCAACCTCATTGTTTAGAACAAATAAGACACCAGTAACCCTGTGTACATACATGAAAAACTGCTAAACATTTTAATCTAAAAATATATTAATGTTCATCACTTTTTTCCTGGGGCTGCCTGACATTACTCCTAAACTGGACACAGGCTCCTCACTTACTGAATATCTGCTTACTAACAGATACTATAATTTACAGATGTTCCCTAAACATCTTAGGAGTTGGGTGAGAGGAGGATGATAGCCAAGCTGACATCCATCATGGACAACCCCTCTCACCCCCTGCATGACACTGTGGGGTCTCTGTGCAGCTCTTTTAGCAGCAGACTGATACATCCGCGGTGAAAAAAGGAACGTCACCGCAGGTCGTTCATTCCAACTGCCATCAGACTGTACAACACCAGCACAGCCTGAACGTGTTGTAGTTTTGCACTATCTATCTACTTGCCCAGTTACCATGGGCAATATTATTTATTGAATTTTTCTTGTTAAATATTACTTTCATATTAATGACTTCAATCATAGGTTTATTATATTGTATATTGTTATAGTAGATTGTCTATTTTTTTATGTATAGGGTATATTGTGTATTTTTCTGCTTTTTATCTGCTGCTGTCACAAGGAAATTTCCCCGTTGTGGGATTAATAAAGTATAATCTAATCTAACATGCAGGCTAAGCTAGGCTGCTGTGCACAGAGAAGCCTCTCGTCTCCCCACTAAGTTACTGCACGGGATACCTATCACGGGACTCAGACAGGTATGTGACCAAAAAGGACTTTGAAAAGAGTGAAATACCACATTCTAATGTCAAATTTTAGTTTCTGGCAAGCATAGCATTCTGTGAGCTGAGCATTTTACACAGAAGTATCACACTTGATTTGTTCATTAAACTGTGGGAAGCGAAAATCCTGATTGTGATTAACATTCATTCATCTTGCTGCCTTAATACTGCGGTATTGTGCCAACCACTCAGTCCGTGTCTTCCTGCTTGCACCTGCACTCTCACCATCAGGTGTGTCTGAGTCAGGACCTCTGCCACTCCAGCACCCTCCTCCTCTCTCTACTCAGTTTGCTTTTTAAAATAATCAACTATAGACCACTTCATCCTTGAAAAACAGTTGATTAGACTGCTCACATCAAGCAGGGAGAGATGGGCTGAGCTGGTGAAGAGGAAAAAGTACTACTTTCAACCACTATGGCTAGTACAGTATTATCTGTGTCAGCAGGATGAGCACCAAATCAGCAAAATAATCATCATCACACAAATGCAACCACCTAAAATTAGATTTCACACACTCTCGAAAAAGGATTGCACTCTGGAGCCCTGATTGATTACACTTACTAGTACTTGGGGTTGTGATCTTATCAAATCTAGTTGGTGCAGTGACCCCTGATGTTGCCACACCTGGAAGTCCACCTTGGGACCTTGTGGTACGGAGGCCTGGGGCACCTGTTGTACTGTCACCATGAAAACCTGGACTCCCTGTGGGGCTGGTCTGGTTCTGCAGTCCTGGAAAGCCTCTGGTTGGAGCTGTGCCTGAGGAGCATGAAGAAAAAGACACATGAACAAAGACAGACGTGAAACCATAAGTCAACAAAGTGATCAGGGATGCAGGAAAATCTGCACACTGAACTGTTGAATGTAAGCTGTTTCTGGTCACCAGATGCCACAAAGACCAGAAATTAGTATGGCTGATGGGCAGTTCCTCAAAAAAAAGAAAGTTTATCCTTACCACAGTTGATCTCATCAGAATGGTCCTTGCAGTCCGGTCGACCATCACAGAGCACAGACACAGAGACGCACTCTTCACTGTGGTGGCATGAAAACTGGCCAGGCCTACATCGCTGCACCGTCACTTTCCCACCCCCAGAGGGAGACTTGGTCACACTACTGGGGGTCACCAGCTCATCTACACAAGCAAAGGGAAAAAAGTTTTCATATTCACTAATGTGAGGTAGGCTGTACAGCCCACCACTAGTTCTTAGTGGTGGGTAAGTGGTGGGTGTCCACCTTATTGATGAGTTAGTACGCACAAGAAGATGTGTCTTAATCATTTTGATCACCATCTTTTACTTATCCACTTAGTTCAATTCCTCACCGCCTCTGCAGCCAAGGATCTCCACACGCAGGTAAAAGATGTGTCTGAACTCCGTGGGAATGATGCGCATGTAGCGAGCTCTGACCAGTCGACCGAGCCAGCGGGTCACAGGGGTCCTGCCCACCATCCGTACCTCAAATATCTGCACAACAACCAAGAACACACTGAACCATTAAAGCATGTAAAGACAAGAATAATGTGCTGGATTGTTCCATTTTTCTTATGTAAAAATAATTAATTATAATAATTATATTGTCTAAATATGCAAATTACTACAAGTACCTTAGCAGGCCCACCAGGCTCCCCATTTTCAGTGTAGTCTGTAAAGAGGCTGCTATGCAGGGCAAATGTAAGGCGGTATTTAGTGAGGTAACCCCACATGCGTTCACTGCCCTGCGTCACAACCCCTGATATCCATGTGGGTTCTAGGAAATCCACCTGAAAATATGGCTGGGGATCTGTAGGCAACGGGCTCCAACCAGGCTCCATAACCTGACTGTAGGTTGCAAAGATGAAAAAAAAATTAATAAAGTAAATCCCCTATGATCTCCTTTTCAAACAATTAAAAGCAGGAAGCCATTACAAGGAAGGATCACAGCCTAAATTATGTGTAAAAATTGTATATTTTTTAGGGATGTGAGAATTATGATGGATAGATGGGAAGGATGGAGATGGTTGAAACGCTGCTGTGTGGGGAGAAATGAAAAAGGGTGGCAGACAAAAATGGAGGCAGTGTACAAAGACAAAACAAGAACGAACGGGTATGCAGACAGGTAGGCATTAGAAACATATGACAGGAAAAGACTGTTAATGTTCCTGCTCTTGAACCTCAACTAAGTTTTTTTACATACATGCAGTAAGGCACTTTATAAATTTAAGCTATCATTTGATGCATGTGAGATAACCTTACAAAGATCTGACCACTCACACATTAGGAATAATGTTTAGTCGTCCAGCATCAGCGGGGTTGTTCTCCCGATGTGAGGACGAGGACAGCTGACCATAACGAATCCTCCCATCCTCCAATCCAAGAGGAGAGGAGCAGACGCCTGCAAAATATGATGATTCTCAATACTATTAAACCTAGCCTCCTAAACACTCCAAATAAAACACATCAAAGCTCTGGGTATGCAGGTGAAAATTAATTCCTCAGCAGAACAAACATCCTGCAGGTCAACAACAAAAGATAACAAGGCAACAAAAAATGAAAAGTTTAAAATACCATTCAGACCTTACCGTGATATCCTGGACCACCATCCTGTAAAGACATTTGATCAGATTAGAATACATTAGTTTCTACTGATATGTAACTATACTGACACCTGCAACTTTTGCACCTTGTTTAATCAAGTCTGCAAGCACTTCAAGTACGAATGCAAAACAGGTTAAAACTATTTGTAAAAGTTGTAGCTGTAGAGTATTTATGATTTCTCCAAATTTCAATCCTGACTGGAAAGCGTTCTAATACTATATAACAAATGGCACCGTCACTCTAAACTGTGTTTTTGTGATGCAGAATTGTACGATACATCTTTTTATTTCTAGGTAGCTTTTCATGAACCCTTTTTGATACATAGGTATTCAGTCCAGGAAAACCATTACTAATTAATTACTCTGAAGTTTCATTTAAAAGAAAAGAGATGAAAATATGGACATTTACAATGCATAAACACCAGTGACACTAAAAGTCATATAACTGATATCTTACTGAAATGGTCCCTTACTGTTGGTTTTACAGCAGGATGAGTGACAGCTGCCATAGATGGAGTCCTCAGTGGAACAGGGGTGGGAGTGTATGGCCTATAAATTGGTACAAAACAATGAAAAGAAATTAACAGAACTGAAATTAGTCACTGTGGTAATAATACAGTGACTATTACTGATGTTGTGACTACTATAAGCAATAGTTATCCAGCTCCACCTGTCTGATTGAGTGGTCATGATGTCGTAGGGGTGGCATCCGTTTTCATCCTCTCCTCTGGGGCAATGAGGAATTCCATCACAACGCTTCACAACCTCAATGCAGCCCCCTGGTGGGGGGCAGGAGAACTGACCAGCAGGGCAGCTACGGGGACTGGTGGCTGTCGAGGAAGGCTGTGTACCTGCATACAGGAAGAAGTCATACTAGGTGAGATTGATTTTTGTATTAATTTCTGATTTATGTCACTTAGAAAAGCCCATGCGTAGAAAGAAAAAGAAAAAGAAGTTAAGGAGGAAAACTTAATTGAATTGTTGCAGTGTCATTTACTGATAACCTGTCTTCATCTTAAGCATATATTCAAAAACAAAAATGAACAGTCTCAACTGGCTAATAACAGACTACAGAGAGTGCTAGGCTGGGAAGCTCACCACAGTACATCTCATCAGATCTGTCCCCACAGTCATTGACACCATCACACACAACCCCCAGTGGGCCTGCTGGCACACAGCGACCATTTTCACACTGGAACTCTTTCTCTCTACAGCCACCTCCTGGGGAGATCATCGAGGGAGGGGTGGGGTAGGTTAACCAGTGATAACCTGGACGAGAAAGAGGAAGCCATTTTAAAATCTAATGTATACTCAAATTTTTTCAGCTACCATTGATTTAGAAAGGTATGCCTTTTTCAAAATATTGCCAAAATTACACCATTTATCAGAGCCAGAATCTGTAAAAACAAGAAAAAAGGAAAAAAAAAAAACAGAATTGATGGATTATCAACTCTCTGACAGTCCTTTAACTACTCATCTGTGATGTACTTAACTTCACCAAATCTAAACTTGTGATATTTCACCTTAAATCATTTTATCTAACATGTGTCATTTAAGAAATTGCCAAAAATAAAATGTTTGCTCCAACCTAATTAATTAATTAATTAATTAATTAGGTTGGATGGATGGATGGTTGGTTGGTTGGTTGGATGGTTGGTTGGTTGGTTGGTTGGTTGGTTGGTTGGTTGGTTGGTTGGATGGATGGATGGATGGATGGATGGATGGATGGATGGATGGATGGATGGATGGATGGACGGACGGACGGACGGACGGATGGACGGACAGACAGACAGACAGATAGATAGATAGATAGATGGTAACACCTGTGGGTACTTGGGGAAATGTTGTATGTATTATCCACATCGGTGCAAGACTTTATATTGCATTGAAAAACAAGTCCACAGTCAGGAAAGTATTTAAAGGAGCAAAGAATGCCCACAAACTTCTTGGGGTTAGGAGGATTATGCAATCTACCAACCATCACCACAGCCCATGATCTCAAGTCGAAGGTAGATGCCATTCTCAAAGTCATGGGGCAACAGGCGTACAAACTGAGCCAACACCATCCTGTCCAGCCTGCATTCGGTCACCCCTCGATCATCATGATTACCAAGAAAAACCTGGAGAACAATGATACATGAGTTTTAAAGTCTGAAAAAACACAGACGATGACCTTTAAAGGTCACTTATTAAGTTACTTATTTGAAGTTGGACCTTTGCTCTGGGTCGGGCGTCAGTGACAAGCTCTTTGTAAGTGTACCACTGTTTTCCATTCAGGCTGAACTGGAGGTAGAAGCTGGACACGAATGTGCCAAACACACCACCACCCTGTGTCAACACACCTACAGAATAGTAGGGAGACATAAGGCATTTTAAACTTTTCGTAAACAGACAGTGCATGATCACACATATTTCCATCTGTACTTGTTCAGTGGCACCTGTATGAATGTTTACCAGTGATGTTGTATGGTTGTAGCAGGTTTATCTGGAGGTAGGGGCTTTGAGTGCTGCCAGTGCGTCCCTCAGGTCTCCGCTGGGGGAGGTCTTTATACGCCTCTGGTTCTGGACTCCATCCCTGCACATAAATGTTCTGCATTTTCACAATGACAATGAAATCATGCTGACATATTCCAGGTATTGTCAACCATTTGCCATCTTAGTCTTCCATAGTAGCACGCTTACATTTGTGTCCGGTAATAGTGAGTAAAAGGAATAACTGAGGCAGACGGTAGTGTCATTAAGTTTTCTGGCATTTAGTCAGAAAATGTGACAGAAAATAGTAAGCCATTACATATTATTAGATACAAACAACATTTTGAATAAAATCTTGCCCTGGTGATGGCGGTAGATGAAAAGAGATCTTACATCATCTTGCAGAGGGGACATGAATCAGTCCAACAGAAGACAGAAACTGTATTCAAAACCTGCTGGTAATATTGCAAAAACCTATCATTACATCAGGTGTACCTGGAGGTCTCTATGAGGATCCCACCTATGCAGACGAGCTGCATCAGGTGGGTGACCAGCTTGCTGTGATGAAGCACTGAAGCTAGAGGCTGGGAGAGACTGGACACCCAGAGGAGACCAACACTCATCTGAACAGAGAGAAGAGGAGGTGAAAGTTTGTGAAAACAAGGGATGATAGAAACACCTCAAATACCAGTCAAAGAAAATAAAAACTTTGATGTAAAAAGTGCACATACTAAAAGAAACTAACCTCCAGTAGGAAGTGGATATGTGGGAACCAGGGGAGTAGTGCCCTCTGCTGGCTTGGAGGTAACAGTGTCAGGGCTGATTGTCACAAGTATGGTGTCATTTTCTCCTAGTGGGGTTGTAACATACAAAGATTAATGTTAGCGAATACACATTATTATTCAAAAGTTCAAAAGACATTATGTTCTAAAGAAGCAGAGTGCAGGATTTAGCGGCATCTGTGGTGAGGCTGCAATTAACTGAAAACCCTTCGCCTCATCATCTCCTTCCTTATAAGAGACACTGCTGTGGAAGTAGACCCTCTCCCTCTAAAGATATAAAGGGCTCATACTAAGGTAACCAAAACACAATTTTAACTTTCAGGTAATTACAGATCATTTGTTCCATTTCTGTCAAGAGACCCCCTCTAAATGCCCCACCTTTCCTTTATACACTGGTCTAATCCTGGATCTATTGTAAACTATCAGATTTACTTTAACAGTTACAGTACGTTGTTTTTTTAACATTGCAATATGATGTATGCTAGTGGTCAACAGGAAAAGACAAAAATGGACCCTTTTCTTCCTGTTGACTCGCTGCCCTGATTTGGAAGAATTTCCGAGCTGTCCTCGATTCAAGCAGCCTTCATAAAAAGGATGAGTACATGGAAACAAACTAAAAAAACCAAACACTCTTTCCAAACAGGGCAAACAAGGTGAGCACTTGTCATTAGCTAAAAACACAGCCCATAATATTTCCTATCACTTACTCTTATCTGTGCCATCTGACATTTGTAATCACTTAGTAATGACATTAGTAACCATGGAGGTTGCTTAGCCATGCGTAACGGGGTAATGCCAATACCTGCGTTGACCATTAAACAGGAAAACATTGTATCAGAGTCAATAGCAGAGCAAAAGTCATGATTTTTACCTTGGCAGTAACAGCACCTGTCTCCCTCTCCAGGCACCAGAGTTAGTCCCTGCACCAACAAAGAACATCCAATTCATTCATTCATTGAGTTGCCATGGTAGACAAGTATGTAGAGGAAACATAAAAGATATAGAGGAAAAAAGAGCTGTAGATTACTACAGGGAGAGAGTGGACTGGGCTGTTTACATGGGCTAAAATGGAAACACGGATGCATTTAAGCAAACACAGTCACATAATCAATTAAATTTACCAATATACTGCTATCATATTTCCACAAAACATGCACACACTCTTAAACAGTACATACAGCAGGTGTGGTCTAAAAAATGCGACATATTTCTGGTGCAGAAACAATGAAGAAAAATCTATCGATGGTCTATTTTTTAAAAATAAAACTGTATTACATTTTTTGGAATTAAAAATACACAAAAATGGTAAAGATGCACAAAAGGACAAATGAAAGAATAGGCGTTTTAAATCTGAGTGCAGAACTTTTATGTATAAATGAACGTCTGTTACATTCAAGCCATGGTCAAATGAGTCAGCAGGCAGTGTTTGTCAAAGCTAAAAAGGGGCAAAGACAGAGTAGGTAACAGAAACTACATGTACGTTGGAACATCCGAGTCCTGCAAAAAAGAAACTTGGAGTTCAGAAAAAGGATTGCAGCTCAAATTAGAAAGCATGTTCACCTGTAGGCCTATTTTATAAGCACGTCATCAGTGTTTGTATAATTACTGTCACTTCCAAAAGGGGGAGACAAAAGTTCTGCACCGTAAGTTTAATGCAATGTCTTATTCTGTGACCTGCAGCATCGGTGGACTCACACACTGCAACTTTACATCAGTAAAAGTTTCCACTGCTGCCCAAAATATCCCTTATTCAATACAACCGGACCTGTTGTATTGCTGGTAGTGAGAAGAATCTTACATTTAGCAATGTTACGCGGCTGTCAGTGGTGTTATCTGACGTTATCTGTTCCCAGCAAAAAAAAAAACTTTGAGTTAAACCTAGCTACAAATTACAAAGATAATTTAACAAGAAGCAGCAACTAAACAGCTTAGACAAACTAGAAAAACCTCCAGGCAGCACCTAAAATTTAAAAAGAGGAAAGCTAATGTAGCACTGCTAATATAACACAGGTGAAGTGGATGTAACAGCACTTGTGGTCAAGTATCTTTCATGTTCCTGTCAGAAGGAATGAGTCAGCTCCAGGACTAATGACAGCACTTCATCCAAGTCATCCTCTAGATGTTTGCTATTGCAGCATCACTGTATTAATGTTATCCAGTGATTCAGCACATGTTCTCAATTAAACAGGATGTTAACGAACAAGTAAATGAACCATCTTCTAATAAAGTAGCTGCTCTTCACTGGACGAGACAGATAACTGCACAAATGTAAATGCTAATGGGAGATAAACAGGACGGACAGAGAGAGAGAGCTGCTCAAATAGCCCAAGTTTGAAAACCATAACATTAACTGGATTTACAGAGAAGAGCTCGAAGGACACAGACAGTAAGTATTTTTCATTAACCTCGCCACAGACCAGAATAACACCTTTAACCATGGTAATTGTTCACAAAGATGGCAACAGCTGTATCCTCAAAAAAATGACATGAAAATTAATCACTCACAAAAATAAGGGACGACCCAATAGCCAAGAAGTTAGAGGGAATACCATGCCAGTGAGTCCCAGGCCAGACCCTTACTGTATGTCATTTCCACAAATTCTGCCAGCATCTCTTGCTCCTTTTTAATAAATGCAAAATGCACAAAAACATGGAGTTTCTTTTGACGGAACTAATCAAACAGCTAAAATGTGACTAAAACTGAAATAAGGCCATAAAGGCTCAAATTAAGTCACTATCACATGCCAAAATTAACACTGTCATAAATGCATAAATGAATAAATGAACTTGTCTTTCACTCACACACATACACACACACACACACACACACACACACACACACACACACACACACACTTTCCTTCTCACCTGAGGACATCCGGTGACAGCATATGGACAGAATGGGGAACACTGCACCGTAAGGTTGGGAAGACAGTGGCATAACTGACAGTGCTCTGACCGCCATCGATCTCCCACCGTATGGGACTGACCCTGATATTCACACTCATCACAGGGGTCTGTCTGACACCTGTGCACACACATAGACATAGACATGGAAAGTGTATGCAGGATTGATGGAATACTCTCCTCATAAGCACTAAGACATGTACCCAATTATTTAATGGAACCACGCAGAGGTTTTGTTGAGTATGTGTGTCACTGAGACAGTTTGTCATTACTTTACTATAACAGCAACAAAGCTGGAGTTGGTTGAATTTTTTCATGGTACATCATAGAGAAAATGCTCAGCATGCATTGCCAGCTATACAACATATAAGCAGACATAACATATTACACAATAAATGACAATCACAGTGGTATTAGATAATAAATGCATGATGCAGAGGTCCAAATTCATCTTATGTAGCTTGTAAAATATGGGTTCAAATCATTTCTTCGTGAATTTCATTTCACTTGAGGGACCACAGCTACAAACTTGTAAGAATTTAAGCGTGTGAAAATATAAGGTTTTTATTAAACTCTCATTTGATTCAAAGTTACGTACAAGAGAGACTTTTTTGACATACGGTAGTGATCAGGGGCGTTATCAAAATCAGTACATTTATCCTAGATGGGCTAATCCTTTAGATAAGACTGAAGCTGACATTTTTTATGCCAATTAAACATTTCTTAGGATGGTGACCCTAATAGAAATATGAAAGACGCAAACCTTGTCAGTTGTTGCAGAATGGTAAATTTTGAAATGACAAAAGCACAAGTTAGAAGGTCAGTGGACTAAATTTTTAGAATTATCATGTAAGGAGCATCCATAAGAGGAACATAACATTATAGAGGATGATTAATAGAAACAGTCAATCAGGAGAAGGTTATTTACCGGCGAGCTTTTCTATATATTCCCCTGCATGTTCTCCCGTCTCCAAGCTTGGTGGGGTTATTTGGGCTGCGAAACGACCACTGGACACTTTGGACACCACAGGGCCCTAAACACTCTCCCCACTCAGTCCATGATGACCAGCCACAGTGCACTACAGTGAGACAAAAATGATTGCTTCTGACTGCTCAGACTTGTGTGCATGTATGAATGTAATATTCTACAGGGTCTAGATTTGATAGTTGGTGTATTTGACCGACTCACCTGAGCAGTCTGGGTTGGGCTGACATCTCTGAGGTCTCCCTCTCTCACAAACACAAATCTCACAGTCCACCTTTATCTGCTGGCCCGGCCAGTAACGCACACCTGCCACCTCACATACACACTCCTCTGGTGGCACACACTGTTGAGTATGGCTCATCACCTGACCCTCCGAACACCAGCAACCTGCAGGTAGAGACATGTTCATGAGAAATAACGCTTGTAATAGAAATTTCAATATTTCAAAATAGCAAGACACAACAATTTGTTTTAGAGCGCAAGCTATCCCAGAATCCTCCTGTGTTGTCCTTCCCTGACTGACCTGAGAAGCAGGGAGCCGCTGGATCACAGGTCGTTCCACTGCTGATGTGAGCGCAGGACACTGGGCAGGGAGCACAGCTGTGCCTCACCAGGCCAGTTGGACAACTGGTGTTGGCACATCCATCACTGGGACATGGTTCTGGAGAGGAACAGGAAAGACTAGTAGACAAAGTACATTTTTCCTACCTTTTTTTTATCAATGACATTTCCTCCATCTGCATCTTAGCATTTTGACCAAACAAAGACTTCACAAAAACACTTTCGTTGCCTCCAGTGACATTAAATCAAACAGACAGTTTGGGTTTCAATTGTTTTGTATTTCATTTATGTGCAAGATTTCTGCCTATACTTCAATACAATGGTGGTGAAATAAGTAGTTTTTAGGACGCAGCAAATAGGGTAAAACTATTACTCAATTTCAAATCAAAATTGCAGTTTAAATTACAGTTTTGTATATCCCAAGTTGCAGAGCCGGCAATTTACAAGGTGTGGCTTTTAAATAACAAGACTAATGATGTATTTCAATTTTATTTCATTGGCGTAGATTGAAACTTTAAAGGGTGGTTTATACTTGTCCACTGATCAATGCATACTTTGCAATTGAGGCATGCACGCTGTGGTTCAACTGACATAAGCCCCGTCTCCTTATTTAACCAGACCTTGCAATTATGCAACATGTTTGACCCAGAGTTTAAAATGTCTTTTAATGGTTGTACAAATTCATCGCAATTAAACATCATCCCCAAATCACTCAGCCCTAGCAGCAATGAAAATTTACAGAGACAGCTCTTACTGATTTCCATGGGAAGGTTAGATGATCCAGGAAGCTGGGAGCAGTCTCGGCCTCCATAGCGAGGAGGGATGCAGCCTCTGTGTCTGACCTGCACTCCACCACAACCACTGGAACAGTTTGACCAGCTCACCCATGGCAGCCACTGACCATCCACTGCCAAGAAGAACAGTAATCAGATGCTAGTGTAAAATAAACAAATAAATAAATAACATAATATGATGGAATGGTAGCTGGATGGTTGCACCTATTTGTTTTTGATGTTATCATCAATATCTTAAGCACTGAACTGGTGAATGATGACACATTTCTAGGATAGCGCACCCTATGGACAACTGCACTTCTGTGACCTTCTTCATTTCACTTGAATTTTCTTGCCAAATCAAAAAGTTTCCAACACACTCCTACACACTGTCCAACTTGTCAAAATGCATTTAAATGCATTTTTAAAAGTTAGACCGTTTGCAGGAATTCTGAAACTTTCTGATGTGCTTGTCCTTCTCCTACGCACATGTCTCATGAAATAGTTGTGCGAAGAGTTGTCTTGAGTTTTTTCCTGACATGACCACAATTACACTCAGGCAAAAACTGTCCAAATCTTAGGTTTACTGGAAGTATTCTGAAATACGTATATATTGGCGTCTATCTTCGTACCAGGGCAGCTGATGTTAAAGCACTGCTGCCTCTGGACATTCTGGCCCCGACAGATGCGCAGTGGGTCCCCTCGAGGGCAGGATCTCTCCCGGATCATGGAGCCTGTCCCACAAGTGGTGCTGCAGGGGCTCCAGGGGCCCCATGAGCTCCAAGCTCTACAGCCCTGCTCATCTGTGGGGCCTCCAAGTGGTGCAAGTGAGGAGTCTGGACAGTCTGCCACACCGTTACACACCTAAAAAAATAGTGTTAGTGACGGATCTGCACAATTTTTGCTGCTTTAAAGAATTGTTAAGATTATGCATACATTTTTTCTTGGGTGAATCAGCACCCTCAGACTGAATGTGAGGATAACGCAATCATGCATTAGAAGATAATGCAGTCAGGTAATGCAACTGTAAAAAACAAAAAAATCCTTTCTTTATGCACCTTTTTGTTTACTTTTCGATCACATAGCACGAACTGAAAACAGGTTTGGCTTGCTGAACATATATTATGTTGGTCTTGGACATACCATGTTAAAGGGGACACAGGTTCCATCCAGACAGGTGAATTCAGAACAGGTGACAGTGGTGTTCCTACTGCCAGGGGGCACTGGTGTGACAGTTTTATCTTCACAGAACAAGAGTTTAAATATATTAATATACATACAAGAGAATACAGGATTCATCACAATCAAAAACAATCCTGTCAGTTCTTCATCGCACTATTTCTTCCCATCCTTCATTTAGTCGTTGCGGTATTATTTACTATCTTCCATCCTTCGAACATTCTGTCTTTGGGTCTCCTGCGGCCTTTCACTCAACCCCTTTACTCCATCCATCCCCACTTCCATTCTCACCTCTTTTCTCCCTTTATCTCAAAAGAACTCACCACACACCAACTCATCGTCGCCCCGGGGACAGTCTGGGATGCCGTTGCAGACTTTTGACATATTCACACAGGTGCGGTTGTCACATGAGAAACTGCCAGGACAGGGAGGTATCCGAGCAGAGCCTGGTGACAGACATGATTAATTGTGAGTGTCCATTAATATGTGTATTTAAACAAAAACTGGATTTTTTTATTGCTTTAAATCTATATTTTCACATTTGCATAATAAATGTACCACAGTTGTTGACACTCTCATCTGAGGCATCCCTGCAGTGTGGGGTCCCATCACAGAGATGCTGGTAGTCCACACACTGGTCCCCGCTGAGACAAGGCACCTGGCCAGGACTGCATGGAGCTGCACACTGCTGCTCATCACTACCATCCATACAGTCTGTTTCACCATCACAATACCAGGCCTGAGGTACACACTGCCCACCTGTGGCACAGCTGAATTCGTAGGACCTACAAGCTGGAGGAAACATTGTTTCAGACAAATTGCATGACATAAGCCTGGGAACATTTTATCTTTTCAGATAGAGAGCACAGGAAGAGAAAGGAAAGGAAAAAGCATAAGGACAAAGACCAATGACGGAAATGTCAACTCAATGAATAGATAAATTATGAAATTAGGATCTATCTTTACCTGAAGACGGGGTGACAGGTGGGAGTGATGGTGTTATGATGCCAGTGTAGCAGTTGGTTTTGTTCTCATCCTCTCTGCCTGGACAGTCTGGTGTTCCATCACACAGCTTAGTTGTGGGAACACACGTACCATCACTGCAGGCAAACTGGTCGGGAGCACAGGTCACTGACACATCAAACAGAACAGCATTACATTTGTAGCCAACCATGTGGTTAAAAATTGGTTTAAAAGTATGTGGTTAAAAATTCAGACTTAAACGTACCAGACTATGCAGGATAAAGTGTCGTGTATTAGCAGTTATGAAACAGCCTTTGCTGTATTGTTATTTGTACCTTTACCGGGGCAGACAGCCTCATCTATTCCAGAGGGGCAGTCTCTGTGTCCATCACACACTCTATCTGCAGGGACGCACTGATCCCCTGGGCACTGAAACTCTCCTGGTGCACACACACACCTACAAATCAGCCGAAAGATTAAACAGGGATGACATCATACAGTCTAATCCACTGTGTGTACATGTGTGCCTCCACGAAACCTGACAAAAAGTAAATACAGTCGTATACTATGAAATCTGTGCTTATCTTCCAATACTTCTCAGTATTTAATGTAAGTTTTTGAAAGCGTGGCCAACATTTACTCTTATAATTACAATATTAAAGCCAGATCCTTTCACATCCCAAACAGCACAGACAGCATATTGATAAACCTCTGAGTTTGGACAAGTTCCAAGACTAGACCAGTCAATTTAACAACTGTGAATCCAAGTACTAAAACTTCAGCAAGACTGAAAACACACACCCCCTCTCATCACTGAAGTCCCCACAGTCATCATGGCCGTCACAGCGGTGGAGGTAGAGAATACATCGTCCTCCAGCACACAGGAACTCCCCTTTGTCACACACGACACCACAGTCTGGCCCAACAAAAGCAGTACAAAAGCAAAAATAACAGTAATCATAAAAAGCATATAAGCATACAAAAGCACAGAAAACAACATCTGAAAATAGAAGAAAACGCTGATGCAACATTATGCTTCCCCATACTTGTTGGCAAAGTATATGACATGATAGAATTTGGTTATGGCACTACCTTACTCAAGGATGTTTCCACAGATTGACAGAACCCTTTTTGATCATTTACCTTGCTCATCAGACCCATCAGCAAAACCACAGTCCGACCGTCCATCACACACACGGCTGATTGGCAGACACTTTCCACTGGCACACTGAAACTCCCCAGGTGGGCAGAGGGGCAGAGGGGTGGCAGGTCCACAGAACTCCTCATCTGACTGGTCAGCACAGTCTGGGTGGCCATCACAACGCAGAGCCAGGTTCAAACATGGTCCACTGCAGGGTTGGGGTCAATTCACTTAATTCACTTCAAATGTTTATTCTAACAGAAAGACTTGCACTTGAATAAATAAAAATAAATAATTAAAAACTTGACCGCAATGCTCAATGCCCCTCAGAAAATGTTGGACGGATAAACAAATGGGATAACAGTCTTGTAAGCACCACTAATGGTTAAAAAAAATTTGAAAAACACGTTGATGTTTAACACGACACATTAACGTTGTAGAGTGTAGCCAGTATGCAAAATTCAAGATAGCATAGAGTGATGACTAGCTAACATGCTACCACTTGCGTACATGAGTTTAACCAATGTGACTGGTGAAGCTTTGAAGGACTTGTCTCTACATTAACCCTATGAGCCCTTGGTTATTTTCAGAATATTACCTACCTATCACTACCTGGGCTTTTAAGCTCTTATCTTGGTCATTAGACAGGCTAGCCTCACATGCTGTGTCTTATTTAGGGTTTTTTTCAGAAAACCCTGGGCTATCCAAAGCTTCCATCATTTGATATGATAATACTTTCAGATTGTTTATATTAGGACTTATATCAAGGTGAAAAAAATATAATCTTGATATCTTCAACATAAAATACTGGCACTTGAGATATCTAGTCATAATTGTGTAGGGGAGATTATTTTGACTCTGGCAATATCAGAACCATGACGATGGGATACTGTATGGCTTACAAATTGGAAAAAAAATATGTGCTCAGTGCCTTACAGAATGCTTTTCATTATTTTATTCACTGAAGTGTTCAAATATAACCTGGGTTAGTGTAGTTAAAAATGCTAAATCGGGAAAACTTGTATTTACAAACAAAGGTTTTGCATCTTCATAACACAGAAACGCACAGAAAATGAGCATTTTGATAAACTGAAGGTAATTTGAATTCACCTCGGTGTGCTGGCGCAGCGGAATTGTTCTGGAGAGCAGGTGAATGGGCAGATCTCATCCGAACCATCGCCACAGTCATCCTCGTTGTCACACACCCACTGAGAGGGGATGCAGCGTCCCCCAGCACAGGCAAACTCTGATTCCAGACAGGTAATGGAGGGGGGAGAACAAGCCACACCTTCACACTGCCACACACCTTCCTCACAGGTGCTGAACACATGAAGGCAAATGCATGTGCAGACTTCAGTTTTAATGGTTAGTCTTCCTTGACTAGTTTCAAGCATGAAGTGGGACATTCTTCATAAGCATTGAGATTGACTGACCAGTTCTGGCAGTGCTGAGTGACGGTAGTGCCAGGTGGAAACATGGAGCCCTCCCACTCACATGGACACTGGGTGGGAATTACACAGCTGTCACCTGTTTAATAGGAGGCACACTGATCATTCTTCTATTATTAAAGCTTTGCAAGTCAAAATAATGTAAAGAGCTCACTTGGGGCAGCATGACAGGGAAGAAGATGGTGTGAACAAAAACAAAAGGCTTTTATGTGTGAAAATATCATGTTAACCACTGGTTTTCTCCTCCAATAATGTTTTTTGACTGCAATAACAGAATTGTGGGTACACTATCCTCCATGGCATACCTGTATATATGTAAATTCACCATATCATAACTCTACTTAAACATATGTAAATTTCATTATGACATACTGTACTTTTCCATATGTAGATTCATCATGCTTTCATCATGTATACTGTCTCTGTGAGATCTTTTTTTATTATTATATCTCTATTTTTGAGTCCTGTTGTACTTCTTGTAATTATTGTGCTTCTTTCTGCCTTATGTGTATCTCGCTGCTGTAACTTGTACATTTCCCCAGTGAGGGATCACTACAGTTTATCTTATCTTCTCTTGGGCCACTGTGTGTTAATATTTGGTATTTTTTCGAGAGTTTATTATTGCAGGAAAAATGATGCAGTGTCGATAACAGAAAGGGCTTGTCTATTTGGAGGTGCAGATGTGTTCAGCCTCCAAAAGTCCAAGAGCAGCAAGTTTGACCCTCTCTGGTACAAATTTCATTCCATTTCATTTGTAGCTTCAAATCATCATCTGTTTAAATAAAATTGTTGAATTCTTAATTTGTTCACGGAAATGATCAACAACTGACAGTAATGTGGCCTATAGTAAACTACACTGTCACCTTCCATAGGATAGAGTGTGTCTTACCATGTTGGACAGTGCCAGCAGGACAGAAGCAGCCCTCCATGCAGGACAGAGCCCCACACTGGGAATGTGGGCTCTGCTGAACACTGGGACAAGAAAGTGAGCAAGCTGGACCACAGGGGTCATAGACCAGCCCATTCTCACACTGCAGAGCTGCAGGGAGACACAACTAAGTTTAGAGAAAGACAGAATAAAGACACATATGCTTAACATTGACCCTGTGAGCATGGGTGTGTGCATGTGTGACATATAAGTCTCTGACATACGGCAGAGCTCCTGGGACCTCCAGCGGATGTAGACCCCTCGTCGGTTGCACTCCTCAGCGTAGGCAGCAATGCCTGTACAGACACACTCACAGTCCCCACCTGAGTCACAGCTAAAATACAAACAATAAACCCATAACATATTACTTAAAGTACATAATTTTAAGATGAATGAAGGTTCAACTTTATTGTGAATATTAAAAGATAAGTAAGATACTTTAGTCAGGTAAACTATCCTCACATCCTTTCTACTTAAGATGAACCTGTGGTTAGAGCTTCCATGTGTTTAGAGCTCTAATTATTTACCATTAGTAGGAAAGTTTAATGCTTTGCTGTTGACAGTTCAGTTACTGCTTGTTTACAGTAAGCGTGGAAAGATGCTAATAAATGTTGTATGCCATAAGGATGGGGAAATACACATTTCTGTTGATTGATGAGCAGTAATGCATGGTCCTTGCTGGTGGCAATAATGGACCAATATTGGCACCAGTTAGGAGTCAACCGATTATAGGCCTGGCTTATTATCACATCAGTTATTCAGTACTTTTCCAGATATCAGTTTTGTTGTTTTTTAAATGAGACCCAATAAAATATATTTATATAAAAATGTGCAGAGTAGCAAAACTGCAGCATCCTCTCTCAATCTGTGGTCACCACTTTGAGGTCTTGAGCAATGTAATGCCCCCAGCACTATCTGATTGGTTGCATATTACTAGTAATATCTTTGCGTTGGAGTTTGTGTTATTCTGAATTTTGAGACCAGAATTTTCATTTTTACAGTAAATGTGTACTATTTCCCAAAAGACTGCTATCAGCCTCCTTGATTGAGTAATCTGTATTGGTACTGGCCCTGTAAGAGACCATATCAGTCCACCCTGTACTCAAAATACTTTCCATGTGGTTAGAACTCAGTTGACTATAGACAAATGCTGTCTATTAGCAGTCAGTTTTAATTCTCATACAATTTCTATTTCCATCTTTTTAACATTTTACAATGCCTTAAAAATAACTATGGAGCATGTGTTTTCACCTAACCCTATTCTGAGATGATAGGCTGTGCACAGTAAATTTTTCAATACTAAACATATTTTATTTTTCTTTGCAATCTTTCAACACAACACAATTTACCATTAAGAATATAATTTGGTAAATATATTAACATACACTATATTACCAAAAGTATTTGCTCACCCATCCAAATGATCAGAATCAGGTGTCCTAATCACTTGGCCTGGCCACAGGTGTATAAAATCAAGCACCTCGGCATGCAGACTGTTTTGACAAACATTTGTAAAAGAATGGGTCGCTCTCAGGAGCTCAGTGAATTCCAGCGTGGAACTGTCATAGGATGCCACCTGTGCAACAAATCCAGTCGTGAAATTTCCTCGCTCCTAAATATTCCACAGTCAACTGTCAGCTTTATTATAAGAGAAGAGTTAGGGAACAACAGCAACTCGGCCCGTAAACTGACGGAGAGGGGTCAGCGGATGCTGAGGCGCATAGTGCAAAGAGGTCGCTGACTTCCTGCACAGTCAATTGCTGCAGAGCTCCAAACTTCATGTGGCCTTCAGATTAGCCCAAGTACAGTACGCAGAGAGCTTCATGGAATGGGTTTCCATGGCAGAGCAGCTGCATCCAAGCCGTACATCACCAAGTGCAATGCGAAGTGCCGGATGCAGTGGTGTAAAGCACGCTGCCACTGGACTATAGAGCAGTGGAGACGCGTTCTCTGGAGTGATGAATCACGCTTTTCCATCTGGCAATCTGATGGACCAGTCTGGGTTTGGAGGTTGCCAGGAGAACGGTACATTTCGGACTGCATTGTGCCAAGTGTGAAATTTGGTGGAGGAGGAATTATGGTGTGGGGTTGTTTTTCAGGAGTCGGGCTTGGCCCCTTAGTTCCAGTGAAAGGAACTTTGAATGCTTCAGGATACCAAAACATTTTGGACAATTCTATGCTCCCGACCTTGTGGGAACAGTTTGGAGCGGGCCCCTTCCTCTTCCAACATGACTGTGCACCAGTGCACAAAGCAAGGTCCATACAGACATGGATGACTGAGTCTGGTGTGGATGAACTTGACTGGCCTGCACAGAGTCCTGACCTGAACCCGATAGAACACCTTTGGGATGAATTAGAGCGGAGACTGAGAGCCAGGCCTTCTAGACCAACATCAGTGTGTGACCTCACCAATGCGCTTCTGGAAGAATGGTCAAATATTCCCATGAACACACTCCTCAACCTTGTGGACAGCCTTCCCAGAAGAGATGAAGCTGTAATAGCAGCAAAAGGTGGACCGACATCATATTGAACCCTATGGGTTAGGAATGGGATGGCACTTAAGGTCATATGTGAGTCAAGGCAGGTGAGCAAATACTTTTGGTAATATAGTGTACTAGAAAATACTGTTGGGATACCTTGTGTAGATTAGTGCTGTCACTCACCCACAAGCATCAAAGACACACCAGTCATAATACTGCTGGAATGGTACCTCGGGGTGGCACAGTGAGAAGACTTCCTGGGTCAGCACTGCACATCTTTTCCTGGCCCATGTCACTCTGTGAGGATTCAGCTGGAAGGTGTGAGAACATTACGTGGCTTTGAGCGTTAGTGTGCTTTTATCAGGCTAAACATTTCCTCTGACTGCATGTGTGAACGTGTATGTCACTGAACTCACAGCACAGGGGTCCCGGAGGTCTTGGTTTGCCACGTCAGGGCAGGAGGGGCTAACCTTCCAGGAGTTTCCAAACAGCTCAGCTGTAGACTCCACGATTCCCTGCCGTGTTGTGAAGTCATTCTCTGTGTCCCCATCAAAGTTACCACACAGGCCCCCGACGCGACCCCGCAGGTGGGCCGCCAAACGCACATACACACGCATACCTGGAGACAACAACGTTACTGGTAATTTGTATCTACAGCAACATATTAAGAAATATTTGTATATTATGTATATGTACACAATTATAACAGGTAAAGCTTAGTGTAAAAATGACCAAATCTAAAAAAATATATATATATTTTCTGCGAACAATATTTTTTTAAATCTGATTTTGCCCAAATTCACATCAACAAGAAATAACAATCTGCATAGACATTTTACCCTGAGCATTATAGGTTTGAATAAGGATTTGCTTAAAGGTTGCACAAGTTCATGCATGTATCCTACCTCCATCCCACAGCAAAGTGACTCCAAGTCTGGAGGACAGGGAGACAAACAGGCCGACTCTTTCCAATGTCAGACCGCTGCCACTGTAGGTCTTTGGTAGTGTAACTGGCATTCCATTCACTGTCACAGCTTTACCTAAATGTCAGAGATGAGTCAGACAGTTTGCCTCAACCATCCCATACAATATATTTAGTCATACTAAATGTGAATTGGATTGGGATTCAGACTTTGAAGTTAAAAGGTCACAAAAATTACCTCTCTAATCTTGCGTTTCGCCATTTTCTAACACAGTCTGAGGGGCCTATGAACCCTAACTTGCGATCATTTAGCTTGGCTTCCCTTATTAAATCAACCATCTTTCCTACCTCTCAGCAGGTGTATGACGGTGTTTCCCAGGCTGAGGGTGACTGACTTTGTGCAGGTGACTCCAGTGCTCCCACATGGCACATTCTCTGCCGTGACGCTGAATAAACCACTGGTCTCTCTTGCCAGCACATACTGGCAGTCACCCAGGAAGGAGTAGCAGCGGCCATCAAATGTCACATAGTGTGGGTCACCAGTTGCAACACATACACCAACACAGATGGACTGGCTGCAGTGCCACCGACGCTCTTTACACACACTGCAGGAAAGAATGATAAGAAGAGATTTGAGATAAAATGTGAAACATACAGAACTATAATGCAGTCACACAATTGCATACATTACCATGTGTTGCAGTCTTTAGTGATGGTGTCATTGCTGTTATAAAGTCGACCATTATGATGACAGGGGCACTCCTCTGGCAAAACACAGCGATCACCCTGAAGTAAAGTGGAGGAGACGTCATAAATCAAAATTCTGTCATATGGGTTCAGACCAGATCCCACCAAAGCTGTTCAAATAGTTTGATTCAGTTGATCATATCAGTCTCTGATATTGCAAAAACATAATATTTAATTTACTGGTAGAACATTAAAAACTGACATGAAGAAAACTTAACAGCAACCTGTCTTTCTACAGCAGTACAACTATTGCTGTGGACTCTACAGCAGTACAACTATTACTGTGGACAATCCACACCCAGAGAACAAAATTACTATACTTAGAGTCAGCGGCACTACTCTCTACTAAAGCAACAGCCCCTACTGAATGAACTATCGACAGTGTGGTCAGACAAAACCACCACACCCAACCCTCAAACTCACTGAACAGGGCTCCCCCTCTTCACAAATCCCAATTTAAGCCCTGATTATAACATTACGTATCTTATTGTGCTTTGATTGACTTAATCTGAAACATTTCACCCTCTTTAATATCTAATCTGTTGTTCCCCAGTAGAAAGTTGAAATAAATTAGATTATCAAGCATATGCTAAACAAGCCACAGCATTAAAACCACCAGCCGAATACTGCGTAGGTCTCCCTCAGGCCATCAAAACAGCTCTGAATCACAGGGTCATGGATATGAAACCTCTGGTGGTGTCCTATGACTTCTGGCTCCTAAAAAATCCTTTTGGTACTTTGAATCACCTAGTGGGGCCTCTGTGGGTTGGGTATCCCGTAAATGTTTAACCAGACAGAGGTCTGGGAAGTTTGTACGCCGGGTCAACACCTTTGTTTTGTCCCGTGAGTCAGTCCTGAGCAATTTTTACAGTGTGCTGGCACTGCTGGAGGACGTTGCTGCAGTCACTAAGTGCCATTACTATAGGATAGGTGTGTTTGGTTTGGAACAATTTTAGATGGATGATAGTTGACAAAGTAAACCATACACAAATGCCAGGAACCAAGGTTTCCCAGAAGAACATTGCAATGAAACAAGACAATCAATGTTTCCCCTTTCCCCTGTCAGTGGTTCTAATCCATCCATTACCTATACACCGCTTAATCCTCCGTAGGGTCACTGGGGGGAGCCTATCCCAGCTGGGACACAGACAAGGGACACCCTGGACAGGTAGCCAAACTATCGCAGGGCTACACATAGCACACTCACATTCACACCAACAGACAATGTAAAATCATCAATTGATCTCAGCATGTCTTTGGACTGTGGGAGGAATCCAGAGCACCAGGTGAGAACGCATGCACAAGGAGAACATGCAAACTCCACGCAGAAAGGTCCCACACCCAGGCTGGGATGCGAACCAGGGATCTTCTAGCTGGCAACAGTGGCAACAGTGCTAACCACCGAGCCACTGTGCAGTTTTAGTGTTGTGACTTTTTAGTATTGGTGGTATAACTTTTTCTGTCCTTGAAGAACTGCATGGCTGTAATCATTCTCTTTCAGCACCATTGCAACACAGTTTTTAATATCTAATTAGTTGATACGCTTCATAATTAACAAAAACAGAAAATGATTAATGATAGTAAAGCTACCACTGAAACTAAAGGCGGCCCAATCATTATTTTCTCTTAGCCAAATGTAAAACATGAAAGATGTCAGTAACAGAAGTGTAATATACGCTAGCAGTAAGAAAGTGCTAGGCTAGGTTAGCCGAGCGCCATCAAAAATTGACGTTACTTTTCACTCCGAAATACTTAACGCAATATTAGCATGGCGACAGTTAAAACTGCTCTGACAACAAACTTTTTTCAATATTAACAATACTTCTGTGCAATGTCGAAGTGTCGCTTAGTGACGACACCACAGTAGTTACCAACCCTGTAGCTAGCTTACTCTCCAACCTGAAGGATCGTTGTAACATTTAGCTAGTGGCTCTGACTTAACATCTTTACGTCTATTGCTTTGCGTTTACGCCCACAACTTTTCTGTTCTGGTTCAGTCTCACTGCTCCGTCAACCTCTTACAGCCCCGGCGGGGAGCTGTTTTCACAGAAAACGCTCTTAGAAGCCAACAGTCAGCTAACGTACCTGTATGTCCAAACGTCAAACAGACAAGATTAGCAGGTAGTGCTATTAGGTGAGAATAGCGAGGGGCAGTTAGCCGCTGTGGAGCTAGCTGTTCACCTCCAGAGCAGAGTGGAGACTAAAACTAAGCTGAAATAAAAGTAAACACTGGACTCTGCTGTGCAGTTGGGTTTGTGTTTCAGTAAGGTTGCAATGATAATAAATATGCGTTTCATGGTCTCTTTACCAGGATACAACAAGAAAATATAAGAAATATATGCACAGTAATAAACAAACCAAACATATTGTGGACAAAATGGCTGCTAGAGGCTAATGTCAGTATTTAGTGTGACCTCTCTGTGCAAGTCCGTAACCTTACATTGTAAGATAAATATTTATTTATTTATAATTATTATGAAAGATAGAGATAGAGAGACTTGACACTACATGAGAAACTATTACCTTAGTTATGGCTGTAGTGCATTTAGCTTGACAATGAGATACATTCTGTATCTTGCAAACTGTGACTGGAATTAGGGGGGAAAACTATCCTCTGCTTTGCTCTCTATGATGGTCAAATATCTGCCGAGACAAAGGCCTGTACTTTCAACCTCTCAAATACCCACAAAGACGTCCTTCATCCTTTATCCATTCAGACCACATGGAATTTGAGTGTTCACCTACCAGTAAGACAGTTCCCTGAGGACAGACGCAGCCAGACAGCGGCTCTCTGCAGCTGGACTGTGTGACACTGGTCCCCTGCTGCTGGCCGGGAGGGTCCAGGCTGGAGCAGGTGAGGAGGCAGGAGCGTGGAGAGTAGACCAGAGATCCAGGACACTGGTTCACGTCTTCACAACGCTCCTGAGTGCAGTTAAAGAGGCCCTGCTCGCACACACTGTGAAGGAAAGACAAGAGGACTTATTCAGCACTCACATCTACTGAAAGACATTCATTCTAAATTTATCATTGCTGGTAGACAAAGGCTATTAAAAGTTATTTGAAGCTCACAGTTACTAAGTATGATATGCAAAGCTTGTAAAGAAACATCACTACTCAATAAATAACACAAAGTGGAACAAAATGCGGTCAAGTTAAAGTTGTCCCAGAAGTTATAGAAATCTTGACGTTTATTGTGCCCTTGAGCATGACATTAAATCTCTGCTTTACTATGCATCAATAAATGTTTGCTTTACTATAACTAAAGTCTAAACAGTGGCTGTAATATGTTTAATAATTAGCCAAATCTCATGTTTCCTCATAGCAAGTAATCAGGTCAATAAGCAGGTAGATATCAGCAACACAAAGACAATGAGTCACGTACTGAAAGGACAGTGCACAAGCATGTACACACACACTGTAGTATAAAAACAGAGGAAAACAAATTAATCAGTAACTTTTTATTGATATTATGGCTGTTCAGCCTTGGTCATTAATAAAGTACTTAAACCCATGGAGTGACGGTTATGTAGTGAAGAAATGCAATGAAATCAACCTATCCTGTATTGGGAAGCAGGAACATAGAGTGATTTCATCAGAGCTCTTGCACCACCAGATGACTTACTCTTATATGCACGTGTAGTTTGCAGATTCAGTCATTGAAACACACATTACACAAGCTGGGGTTTAGCCTTAATTTTGGGGTTACTTTGTACAGAGTAGTTATGCAAGTAATATCAAAAAAATCCCAAGCTTCATAACAAAGAAGTATAAACTCTGTGACAATGACCTCTGACACTCCATATTGTTCTTGGAGACAAACAATGGCAGATCAGTTTGTGCTTTGCAGATTGTACCACTTCATTAAACCTGTATTTTCAACATTTTTCAGACTTTATAACAGTACTTTTAGTCGTCATATAGGATCAAAGCTCATTCAAACACACCAGAGTCATGCTCATGAAGCCATGCCAGTGTTATATTGTACCTGCATCGAAGCTGCATTCATACTGAATATGCTTTTGTCATCTGATCTTTTTATCTCAACTACAACATGATAAAAGTTGCACACAGAGAGCCGTAAAAGAGAAAGGGCTGTTTTTATGATGTGCTGTTAAGATATCATCTAAACAACTGGGTCAGAAAGAGACTGCACTGAAATAACCTCTACCATTTTGTCTCCCTTCTGACGAGTTTAGTATTTCAAGATACATATGTCTGTGCAGTGAAGTTACTTGCTACCAAGAGTCAGTAAAAGCACTGAACTTTTAACAGGAAACACACTGAGAAAGCTACACAATGGTAATTTGTTATAAATGTGACAGAACTGAATATGTAATTTTGAGACTGTCATCGCTACATTGCAGTTTCAAGATAGAAATGCTCAGCTATGGCCCTCACTGCCTATTTTCGCTCATGATATGTCTTCCAGTGCAAAACAACACTGTACAGACATGTTAACAAGCTAAAAATCAAGAAGTAAAAGTGTGCTGTGAAACTGTGCCTGTAGAAAGGTGAGTATTTTAGCCAGGTATCACCTGACTTCAACAAAAGTACAAAGTTCCACTCTTAAAATCTTCTCTACTACATACCAGGTGTTGCAGCCGTTTTGAACTACAGCCCCAGGTGAATACATCTTGTCTTCGAGCACACAGGGGCACAAAGTGATGGGCACACACTGGCCCTGGTGGTCCTGTACAAGTCCAGGTGGGCACTGGCACCCTGGAACACACATTCTGTGACCGATTCCGCCACCGCTGTCATCGCAGCTCCAGCCCTGTCGCAGGTCTGAGCAGGAGCCTCCACAGGCCCGACCACACTCATGGTACACCTGACCCCCCGAACACTGGACCGCTGAGGAGAAAGGAGGGAAGGTGTTTCGGTTTGTGTTTTTTCTTTAGACTTGTTTGCTTAATGAAGAGGACCAACTTAGAACAAACACCTCTGTAGCTTGAAACTTAAGGAACAAGAGCACATGGCTTTGAGCTCTAAGAGGATGTAAAATCTTTGAAATCATACGCATCAAATTCAAATGCAGCAACAAATCATTGTTGTTAGGATCGATGTTAGGCTCTTATTAGGATTTTATCAAGTGTGAAGTCCCGTTGGACTAACCTGAGTCTTCTCAGACATCACAGTTGAGTGTGTTACTTTACAGATGAACAAGCCAACAAAATAAACCATCAGATTCATGAGACAGAGACTCATTTGGAGTCTGCCACCCTGAATCCACTGAAAAAAAAACCAAGTATGCTTCATAAAAGCCGTTAAATGTCACTGAACCAATGGCGTCTCCACTCACGGCAGAAGGTGTGGTTGCGCCACTGGACCTTAACGCCCTCCTGAGCACAGTGTCGGGCGTAAGCAGTCAGGACGGTGCAGTGGCAGGTCCTCTGTGGAGCACAGCCACACACCTCTGACAGACAGAGACGGAAATAGGGCTCCCTCTCCACCATATCATGACATCCCTATAGGATCAGAGAGGGAGGTGCATGTGTGAATAAAAGAGAGGCACAAACATGAACTCACTCCTGAGACATTAGTAGACGTTCCATACACACTGACCTGAAAGACAGGGCTGTGAATGATGGCGCACACTGTCTCTGCGTAGTGTCTCCTCTGGGTGTACGTGGAGCAGGGGTCAGGTGGAGCTCCTCTAGGAAGAGTGCAGTGCTCTGTTGAGAATTTCCCTGCAAAGGATGACACACTGGTCTCCACATCTCCCTCTGGGGTGGTAAAGTCATCATGCTGGTTCCACGTCAGCGTCCCACACAGACCGCGCACCTTGAGTATACCATGAACACAATGCCATGCTTTGGGTTTGCTTACTGATGGTCATTTTAGAAGCTACGACTGTGTATCTTATACTGCGATCACTCTGGGAACCCAAATGGAGAAGCTGATTGTTACAATTAGAGGTGAAATGACAAGCAGCAGATCTGAAGGTCACCTTGTTTGCAAAGCCAGGCTGCAGGGTGATGAGGGCCAAGGGTCCTTCTAGGAACCAGAGTAGCTGGGCTCCAAAAGTCTGGATGAGGAGAAATGAGGAGGAGGCTCTACGCACAGCCAGGTCCCCTGACACCACGGGCAGCGCCTCCCTCTGGCCATTTAACGTCACTGTACCTGGAGGAAACAACATCAACTGTAATCTATCAGAGTGAAGTCAACACATTTAAAATGAAGAATTTTCCGATTGCATATCTGTATGTAAAAAGGGAAGCCAATGTGGGAGTGACTTAAACCTGTATTTCATTCTAATGGCTGGTATGGGGTGACTGTTGCACAAAGAGATCCAATCGTATAGAAGTCTATGGCAAAATGGCCATACTTCTCCCTTGACTTGTTAGCTCACTGAATCTTTTCCTAATGAGTTCATGGTCTCAGTCACTAGTTTCCAGTCTCCCTCACTACAGCACGATGTTCATTATGTAAACTGAGGTTCCATTTAGAGTGAAGTAGATGATAAGACAAGGTATGTGGAGCTTTTGGATTGACAGGTCGCTACTGTGTCAGCTTGCTTGAGTTCTCAGCAGGTCCACCCCTCACTCCTTACATTTGGTTCACAAAAGAGCAAGATGGCAACAGCCAAATTCCAAACACAAGGCTTCAGGGCAGTAGGGGCAAAACCAAAAGATGAGGTCACGTAAAAAGCAAGATCATATTTGTGATGCTGTATATGTATCACCCCTGGATTAGGTTTAAAGTAGAATTCATTTTTTTACTTCTATTTTCACCATTTAGAGGCAGTTTAAGAAACTGAAAACATATCTTCCACATAATATCAGCTTTTGAAGTTGATTGTGTCCAAAGAGTCGACTATTTACTCTGACACTTTTTTTAGTCAACCAAAACTGGGTAAGTGCATCGCTGCCACACCAGAAAAAGAAAAACAGATCATTTTCACATTATGAAGTGGAAAGTAACACAACATATGTAATAGTTATATTGGCTGAGACTGCATACATTGAAGAAAATGCATTATTCACAGGATTTGATTAAATTCTATTTCACTCACATTGAGACGCAGTGAGATTCTGCTGTTACTGATCATTGTGGATAATACTGTGATAAACCATGTATCCATGGAGCCTTCTGTGCCCCTCTTTGATTAGTGGGAAATTATGCTATCTCCACAGGGGTAGAATCATTCTTTCATCCTTCTGTAGCCACATGCAGCAGCAGAGTTTTACCATGTCTCAACCAAAGCATGAAGTAAACTAAATCAAAAGGTGCATATGGCCCATATTCTTCAATTCATCCATTCTCCTCACTTAATTTCCTCATTCATGTGTCAAGTCAAGAGTTTCATGGTATAACAATATAAGTTGTTGTATGAGAAAAGGTTTATTGTTACAATGTGATATGTTTGTATGTCATAATAACATGAAAATATCTTGTTACAATGTAAAAACCTTATATTTTCTATTTTTTATAGTATGATATTGATCTGTTTTTCTTTTTTTGTATGGTAGAAATATGCTTCCATTTGAAACAGTAACAGTGTGAGACCTAAAATTTAAGCAGTGAGCCAGAAGATGCTAAAAAGTTTCAAACATCTGAGGGGAACAGCGGACCTGAAAGGTTTTCTGTAGGTGTGTCAAAGAAACTGTAGACTTAGTGCTGTTTGACTTTCTAAACTCACCAGTGTCTGTGATGGTGACTGTGGTGCGGAGAGCTGTGACTGATATCTCCCTCACACAGCCCAGTCCTCCTCCACCTCCTCCTCCCGCTGTACACTCCCCACAGCGAACACTCACCACCAGCTTCCTATCCACAAAGTCCTGAACACACACAGAACATAAGGACAAAGTGGCCGCCACACACACACACACACACACTAACACATGTCGTTGTATATGGAACTGTGGTTGCATTTTGTCTCACCTCCACAGCAGTGAAGGGACAGTCTCCTCCCTGCAGTGAATACCTCTTTTTGTCAAATGTGGTCACCTGCAGAGCCCCCATCAGGGTGCACTGGGCTGCACATTTCTCCCCAGTACATTGCCACTGGCCTGCTCTGCACACACTGGGAGGGTGAAGTGTAAAGTAAATGGATGGAGAATCAGAAAGATAAGAATGCCAATGGGTAAAAGGAGAATTAGGTGAAGGAGAGACACAGAAAACACACATGCATTTCTCACTTACCAAGTGTTGCATCTCTGCTGTATCCTGTCCTCTGGCTGGTAGGTGCGTCTGCGATGGAAACAAGGACAGTCGTCTCTTTTCAGACAGAGTCCCTGGTGAAGGTAGAGACCTGGGGGACACTCACAGCCCCCGACACACTCCTCCCTGCACTGGCCCATGGCTGCAGCAGGCCCTGGAGGCTGTGGAGACGTACAGCTGGGTGGGCAGGAGGACACGCAGTCTGAAAACACCTGACCTCTGGGACAGACACGACCTGGAAGGACAGAACGACAATGGAGGAAACAGAGTTAAAGGTGATCACTGGTGGTTTAGCACATGTTTAGTAATTATTTAGTGGTTTCTTACAGTTCTTATTATTAGGTTATTAGATTTAACACATTGCACTGACAGATTTGCCTTAATTTGCAGACTACTTTAAAGCTGCGGAAGAGTCTCTTGTGTGGAAACCTCAGATCTACTATTCTGAAAGTGAGACAAGAACTTCAAACTCCAAAAGGAGTCGTCCAAGCCATCACCGCTGTCAAATATATGACCAAACAATGAAATCTTGCATTAATCTTACAGTACACTCAATTTGTAATTCATAAAGGAACTAAATGCTCACTGCAGTGGATTATGCATGTGAAAATCTACAGGAAATGCATTACATGTGTTCCATTACTGTAAAAAAACAAACACAAACAAACGAAATACAGCACTTTCATTCTATTGCAAATTAAAGCTCATTGTCAAAACTGTTGACTGCATGGTTGAGTCTAACCATTCGCTCATGGTGGTGAATATTAGGTATCAAGCTTTAGATAGATGTATAAATGACTACAGCTGATAATACAGTTTTTTATTTGTGCTTAGTGACACTATATTCAAGCATTTACTACAGAATTGTGATTTGACTGCCACAGGGGCCTCATTTAGGCCCAAAATGAGGGAATCGTTTTATAAAAATGTCATGTGTACGTCAGATACCAAACTGCATTTCCTTACCACAGAGGGTGGCTGTCCTCCACATTACGATGATGTGCTGCTGGGCACACTCTCGGGCGTAGCTGGCCAAGGTGTCACACACTGCACCCTCCCTCTCTTTGGGTGGCAGACTACAGTAAAGGTAAAGGCAGGTGTCGATGTAGGCCGCTGGGTCCACCTGAGAGACACGAGCAATTCGTGGTTATGTTAGAGTAAACCTGTGTCATTTACACCAAAAATAATTTTCTCACATGCTTGTACCAGCTTTCAGCCCTGTATGCAATAACACCTATTGTATAGGATGCTGGGAGTAGTAGTGACCTTTATCTTCAGTACTTCACAGTATTGCTTATTTAGTCTTATTAAGAAATAATGTGTGAATTAATGATATTTTATGGAAACAGGTTACATAAAGGAATGAGCTGTTTAGGTTCAGGCATTAGGAACATATTTCTGAAAACACAATACATTATAAAAATAATAAAGGCACTAGTAATGGGTGACAGGTAAAACCAAATAGAAGAAGCAGAGAAAGCCAGTCATTCAGTCTTTATAAGTGTAACATTATGTTAAAATGTCTTCAAATGTATTTCCAGCCAGTGTTATATTAACTGACCATCTAATACTAGTATTTAACTCTCTGGTTGACACTGACATTCATGTGTTTTTCAGTCTCTTCCAAGAAGCCATGCTCAGTCATTAGTCTTAAGGACAGTTTAATGGCTCACATCAGTGCAGCCCTTTTCTTGGAACTTTAGCAGCAGGTGAACCTGGTAAATGTTTAACTAAGAGAAGCTCATTGCAGGCTTGGCTTCCAAAGAAATTACATTAAAATATCTCTTTACATCCTAGTGTCCCAAAGGACTGCCACCCAGTGAGAAACAAAGACGGTGATAACGCCACTGTGATAAGTATCAGGGTGTCTGACCCGGAGGTGGCAGTGTGTGAAGGGGGTTTCCTGAAGTCGGTGACACACTGACTCTGCCTGCCTGCGAAGAGCAGGGTCTCCTGAGACATCGCAGCTGTGACCGAGCTCAGCGGCATCACTGCAGCCCTGAGGGAAGCATGGAACACAGAGAGGCTCAGTTACCAAGGCTGCATTTTATTGATACACCTCTTCATTTATTTTAAATACAGCAGAAGGCTTTACAGAACTCTGAATCCATAGAAACAACTACTGAAACCATTTATCTATACAGCCAGATGGATTGTTGGTTTAGTTTTTATTGTTGGCAGCTGAATGTTTGGATCATATCAAAAAGCATCACAGTCATTTGACTGTTTTCAGTGGGAAGTGAGAAAGCACAAATTTGAAGCATCTCATAAAAAAACAATACCAGCGTTAACAATATGATGTGTTCTGAAAAGGGAAAATAATGCAGTGCAATACTTCACTGTGCTGGTCCGGTACTTTCCATGAGTTGCCAAAGCTGGCAGCATACTGGGACACAGTTCCACCCATCGTGGTGAAATCATCTGGCAGCCAGACACAAATAGGTTACAAATGCAAATATGTGGAACTAATAAAGTGTTAATGAGTTAGGGTCAGCAAAGTATATCCAGAGAGTGTGGAGAACAAAATGCCCAGGAGTGGAGACAGTAAAAAAGAGTACACTGCTACACTATTGTGATTTTGTGTGTGTGTGTACGTGTGTGTGTGTGTGTGTGATCCTCACCGTCAGCGTTATTGTTGTAGACTCCACAGAGCCCTCTAGTGGCTGCCAGGTGCTCAGCGGTCACTGTCAGGTACACCGTGTTCCCCAGATCAAACTTCACTCTCACCCCAAGGCCGCTCTCCACGAACACAAAGTCCCCCAGCCAGTGGACACTCACCCCTGCAAGCAATGAGAAAAATCTCTAAATATAAGCTAATGGCTGCACTGCCAATTGGACTTTTTCCTCATGGAGACCTCTGTGCCTGAAAAATCAAGCCAATGTAAAAGTGCCCAAACTGCAGTTCCTTGAATGGCCACTTGAGGCTTGTTCCAAAAGTGAATCAGTCCCCATATAGCCACATGCTAGAATGTCTAGCTCTACAACAGAAATAAACATGTTTACAACTGACTACAAAAAATGACTTTGGTCTCTATTGCTAATTTTCCTGTTTAGGACAACTGTGCAAAGGGAGGCTTTTAATATAACTTACTTATTTAAACTGTATTAAGGCTTAAAGTTATGTGTAATTAGGGGCATGGCCACTTTAAAGTAAAAGGTGGGTGCTGTCACTGGTCAGTCCATCCCCACCTCAGCTTCATTCATGTCTCATATCTTTGCTCATTTTTGAATTAGGAATAGATAGAATTTTTAAAAAAAAGAAAATATAGAAATAAAATAAACATAGACATTTTTAAAAAGTGCAATGTGCTGTTTCTGACCTAAATGGGGAGATACTGTAAAAAAAAAGCTCTAAACGGCCATGGTCTAAATTATTTTTTTCCGCACCATTTTCTCGAGAAAACAAGATCATTCTCCTCCGTTTTCTCATCATAATGAGATAATTTTGTCGTTATCATGAGATAACAAAATCTGTTATGTTGTGATAACAGAAAAATTATCTCGTTATAACGAGTAAACAACATCGTTTTGTCGTTATAACAAAGTAATTTTCCGGTGAGGTATAAAGTGAAACCAACCCACCGGACCAGAAGGTGCTCTGCTGCTGCTGCAGACTACCAACTGAAGCCAGGCCTGGACGTGCTCTACTGCAGCTGCACACTCTAATGAGGTCAGTTAAACCTGTTCATGTGTTTGTTTGTACTTCTGCAGGTCTGCGGATACAAGTTATCGTCCTTAACAGCGGTCTGGCGGGTTGGTTTCGCTTTGTACTTCACCAGAAAATTAATTCGTTATAACGAGAAAATGATTTGTTTTCTCGAGAAAATGAGATAATTTGTCGTTGTCATGACATAATGGATTTTGTTATCTCATGATAACGTCAAAATTATCTCGTTACAAGAAGAAAACGGAAGAGAATTATCTCGTTTTCTCGAGAAAACGGAGCGAAAAAATTAAGTTGACCCATGGCCGTTTAGGGCTTCCATAGTGTGTACATGTACATAAAACAATTTTTTTTTTATAAACTTGAAATAAAAAGTCACATCTTACACAAAATATAATATTTACTGCACTCAAAAAACACAAAGAGTTTCCTTATGTGACAGTCATGAACAAACAAACCAAGATCTATCAACCTACCTTTTGGTAATACTGACACTGGTCAAGTGAAGCAGTAAGACACATTTAGTTCAAGTTTAGAAACATACCAAATGTACCAAAAGACACCAAATATATATTGAGAGTGGAGATGATTTTTGCTTTTATTTTAACCTGCTCTCTTATTGCCTGGTTAACAATATCTGGATGGAAAAGAAACAGCAGCAGCTTCACTAAAAGCTGAAAATACTTTACCATTTTGAAAAAGTGGTTCTCCATTTAGAACACGGAGGTTGTTCAGGGTTAGGTTCCTGTGATGAACTGAAACCAAGTCTAGTCCCAGCATCATCCTCAGCGCCTGAAAGCAGAGGGCCACACATATATTAACACATACAGAGTACGACTGTACAGACGTTACAGTTACAAGCAAACATGTCCATCACCACCGTTCCAACAAGCAGCTTTTAATTATTACACAACAGCAAGTCAGACTGAGGGTGGAAATGCTACCTTACTGCAGTCTCCTCTCCCGTCACAGACTGTACTGATGTAGACAGCCCAGGTGCCGTCAGTAGATGAAGCCAGCAGGTAAGTGCAGCTGCCCTGGAAGTGGAAGTGCTTCCTGTCAAAAGTGCGGTAGTGAGCTCCACCCCAGGACATGCAGGTAGCTGAGCCCTGAGGGACCCTGGCACTGCCCAGCAGACCACTTCGCACCAGGGGTGAGGACTGGGAGTCTGGAGAGGAGGGGGAGAGGTCACGTGGGTAAAGTATCCCTCATGGCTTGTTGTTATATGGATACAGTCATCTGATGGCAATATTACTACAACAGAATATCACATGGATTTTGAGGGAAAAGGGGAAATAAATTCAGTGCATCATGTGTATGGACTCTAACCTGGAAGGAGAGTGTAGGTGCAGGACAAGCAGGTCTGGTCAGAGGCATTCCTCCAGCTCAGCCCCCACAGAGTGCTGCAGCACTGCTCCATGGGCATCAGAGAGGAGTTATGAACTCCAGGGAATTCCTCACAGCTCCATGTAGAGAAGCACTGACCACGCACACCTACACCTGAAGGCAGAGGACGGAGACAGTGGGAATGTTTAAAATGAAAAGAAACCGACTGCAAAGAAAAATCCAGGTGTAGTCACTGTTTATAGAACCTACTAAATACAGTGAGAGGTCTGAGCCACACAGTTTTATAAGGGGGGGCAGACTGAGACCATTGCACACATCACAGTGGCACAGTGTCTATTTTTAGTCATTCTTTTTTTAAAATCATTTTCTTATGTAGGCAAGACTACCATGTAGAAGCATATAAGAAGTCATATATAATTTAATCCGCTTTTTTTATATAAACCTCAGCTGGAGTTGCTACAGTTTTGCTTTTTATATTGTTGATGAAGGTTGTAAGATACTCAGAGTTGAAATGACATAAGATAGGTAGTCTACACATAAAATACTTATGTCGAAGTGTCCTTTCTCTCCTCAGGACACCCACCTAGTTGAGGCATCACAGTGTCCACTCAGCCTGTAGTTTCTTTCTTTTGGCTGCAGGTTCTGGGTCAGGGTTTCATTGTTCAGCAGTTTGCTTCTAGAACTCCTAAATAGTATAGGTTTCATCTCTTATAGTCTTTAGAGTCTGCACAAGAGCTTTAACTAAAGCTGCCGCTAAATCTAAATCATGTACACTTGACCTAGTAAATACAGATTCTTTCTTATATTGTCTATACACTAATCAATGACAATAATCCAAAATCTATGTATCACTACAAAACCAGTGTAAACATCTTCTGGTTGGTCAGAACTACTTGGTTGTATGTGGTTGAATGGGCGTGGTTGTGCTGTTAAAATGCATCAGTATGGGAACGACAGATTACAAAGTAAAGAGCATGGACAGGATTCTTTACTGGTTTTGTTGGCAGGCCAGACTTTAGTCTGTCATGGCTCCCCACTTTGGGGGGACCTTACTGTCCATGCATTAAACTGACTCACTGGTTTGTTGACCTCACCCTCAGAGCAGTGTGGTCCTCCCCAGCCTTCACAGCATGCTCTCACTGTCCTGTTCACCATCTGGCTCTCCATTTCTGGGGGTCTGAGGTAGACGGAGACATCAGGAAACAAGTCAGTATATGTAGAATACTGTGTGCATTCTGTCAACTGCCCTACCAGTGTCTGTAAACCAAGGGGGCTTCCTTCATATTAACATGTAATCGGTTTGATTAAAGAAGATTCACTTCATTTAAATCTATTTCCCCAACACCCGAAGGATTACCAGACTTCACTACATGTGAGATCGTGTGAAACAGGTTCAATAAATAGAACAACAGCAAAATAGAAATAGTTTCTCCTCAGTCTGAGGCTGGCTCAGCAGCCACAGGTTTCTTCTCCCAGGGAGGCTGAGCAACACAAAGCGCTCATCATTGGAACAAACCCTTCAGTCCTCTTTACTGTCTGCCAGTCTAAAAGGAATTTTGCCGATCATAACTCAGTTTTACCTTTCTCAGAAAAGTAGTATTTTTTACTCATTTTATGCTATAAAAATGAGCTTGTCTGTGAGTTTCAGGACCGTGTACCTATACTACAGCTTATCCCTTAATGGAGGTTAACTGGTTTGGGAATAAAGTGTAATGTGTAATGTGGTGACCACATTTGGTATCATTTGAAGTCCATCTTCAAGCCCCTAAAACTCATCTCCATGTATTAAAGATACATATTTAGAGGCTTTTTCGGTGAAAATAATCCCTTGTGCCTTTAAATAGCTTGAATTATAATAATAATGTTTTAAGTACATATTTGCTTTCCTGAGAATCTGAATAAGTCTTCGCCTCTCTCTGTACCCACAACTGCACATAGTCGCTGTAGCTTGAGCACACCAGCTCACCTATGATTCTGTTTCATCATTGAAAAACTACTGCAACTACAATGACAATAGTGGAGTAATTCAGCCAGACATGTTGGACCTGGGAACAATAATAATGCCGACAGCTAAACCCACAAGCTGACATGATTAGTTTTGTTGGGTCTGTTACGTATACAATCCTGGCTGCCTGAATCCATGTTTTAGAGTGATCAGAAATACTCTGCAGTAGTATTGACTGCTTATTTTCACTCATGAAATGTATTCTTTATTAACTTAAGCAAACTCTATAAGTGGCTGCCTTAGACAAATCAACAAGCAGACAACTACTGAACATTTCACTTACTTGTACAAGAAACAGGAAGCTTTGGGCCCCTGCTGTTTGTAGTAAAGCGCAATGCCATCATCACCGCCGTGCCTGATCCTCATCCTGTCCACATCCAGCCTCCAGCCTCGGGTGTTGTACTGATACACCTCAGAACAGCTCACTTCTACCTGCAGACGTGGGGACAGGACTCGCTCCACTCGCTCCTCCACCGTGTGTTCACACCAATGTCTGGAACACAACATATAGATTTGATTTAACAATAACAACTTGGTCCTGTATTATAGCATCAAAAATGAAACTAGACTTGTGAAAGCATCCTAATAAAAGTTCAGCACTGTAATATACAAACACATCTTTGAGCACATCCTTGGATATTTGAGATGTCACATAAGAAAGTCTACTCTGCTTAAAAGTTAACTGAAAACTGCTTGATCACAAAAGGTTCCCTTTCATGGGGCAGTACTCCTGGAGGTTTGAGTACACCTAAGGGGTGTCACATGACTGGAAACTGTCCACAACACTTTTAAATTATACAATTAAATAATGTGTTTGTGGAACACACAATTCTATGCAGACTTCACTAATGTTTATTTAATTATAAGAACTAGAAAATTATTTAGTTGAGTTGGTAAAAGACAGAAAATTGTGGTAGTGTTAGTGAATATTCTATCACTGATTTAGAAAGTTATCATATAAAAACATAGTTGTTTTGAGTTCAGCTTCCTAAACTAAACTATATGTTAGTTGTTAATGTAATATAATACAGTATAATCTTATTATATTAGCATACAACAGATACGAAAGTCTCATAGTGGGGATACTAGAGCAAACATAAATAAAAGCTAATAAAGTTTTTTAAATAAATTGTTTAGAATAGAATAACAGTAAAGGATATTGTCGTCTCACTGCTTTGGCTTTTACTATAAATATCTACTGTAACAATTTCTAATGAAAGAAATCTGAGCGAGTTTGTCAGTGGGTTAGTTAAATAAATAATCACTGGAGAAGCAGTATTTCAGTATGAGTTTTCATGCATGGCTTCAGCCAGGGTTATGAAGTAAACTGTGAATGAATCAGTCTCATCATTGCTTTGCCCTGAGCTGCTTTGATCCTCTCATACTCACCCCACTCCCATCACTGTCTGCAGACCAAGCAGAGTCAGTAATAGTGCCTCCATCACCGTCTCCTTAGTATTTGTGTGTAAACTGCCTGTTAAAAGATCAGCAATTTTTCAATATTTTTTTAATGTTTTAAATTAAATATCATAGCATCAATTTTAAATAGTCGTATTTGTCTTTGGAGTTAATTAAAGATGATAAAAATGGGACAGGTTAACAGTCTAAAACAGTCAGAAGATGACTAATGTATTATCATTGTGAGGGATCAAACTGACTCATACTGAATTCTTGAATGTATACAATTTAATAATCCTGTCTCCCTACTATTAACAAAAGGTGCACCTACCTCTGCTTAGCTAAAAAAGAACAGACTCCTTGTAGTTCTGGGTTTTATTCTCCTTCTTTCTGTCCTAACTTTTTTCCTTTTTGTTCTTTCCACCAGTCTGTGATACAATCCTCAGAGAAGTGATACTTTGCTCATGGAGACGGCGGAGCCTGAGGTGTAGGCTTTTAAATGCGGGGGGTTACTCGTGGGATGTACAGTAGCATTTGAGCCTGCTGCCATTGGGTGTCAGTGGCAAGGCCACAGCTGGGGTGGCAGGCATTGGTCACTGGATCTGTGACGGTAACATCCTCTGACTTGGCTCCGTCCAACATTACAGCACACTGTAGGCAATGGCGGGGGATCTGGAGCCTCCGACACGGAATAAAGAGGTGTTTGTCAGAGCCTAATCCTGTAAAGAGAGGCGTTTCGAGAAGGATGATAGGCATTTATTCAATGAAGCGTGTCAACAGACATGGAGACTGAAGGCTTTTAGACTCACCAATATCCCAAGTTTGACCTCCTGACCCTGAAGTAAGGAGGCTCAAACACAGCTGTCACCACAGCAGAGCCTGGACTTAGCTTGGGCTCAGAGCAAAGAAAGGAGAAGCTACTGTTGTCTCAAGGGGTTTGCTTTAATGGCATAAGCAAAACAGTGTGTCATAATTGACTTCTTTACTTCTTCCCCATGTAACCTCCAGCCAGCTCGGCACTGCAGCCGTGGAGACGCTGTGTATCTTGATAGAGATAACAATGGGCTGAGTCACTGTGTTGGTTCTTCATTATCATTTATGGGAAGACGGTTGAGTGGAGACAGAGACAGACGGAGCAGAAACAAGATTTAGATTCTACAGCGGTGCTAGCGGCTCTGTGAGGCTCTACTTAAGCACAGTGGTAATCCTAAAGTCTGCACGTATCCACATTGACAATGCCAATGTCAAGCAGGAATAATGATCACAAGATAATGTGCTGTACAGCTGAGCAGCAGAACTTTTTTACGTATTTTAATCAGCATCTATTTGATCCCCTTTGAAGCAATGCCTATTAATGCTCAAACCAATGACACGTAAAATCAACATTTTATGGTCTTTTTCATAATTTTAATAAATACGTTTAAGAGATCAGTCCCCAAGGGAAAAGTAAGTGCAGTCCTACATTTATCACACCTTCAAATCCATAAAATTTGAATCAGGGACTCCAGATTATGTGTCCATGATTAGAACCTCTTCAGGGAGTGAAAGGTGGAACATGTCTCATTAAAACTTTAGACATTTTGGGTGTGTGGTGTCATCATACCTAAATCTAAAGAGTTCTCAAAGTCCTTTAGAAAAAAGGTTGTTAATGCCTGTGAGTCTTTATTAGAAATAAATTATTCCCCTGTAAGGAAATTCAACTACAAGTGTTGTAGATCTTAATGGGCAGCCGGTGGTGAACCAACTTTTTCCACAGAAGATATTAAATTTTTATCATTCTGTTTTTCTCAGATTCATCAGCAATATAGGCACGGTGTTAAAGGGGAAGCTCTGTATCCCACAGATTAGGTTCCTATACAAATAAACTGCCTTCTTATTTATTCTTTGAAGAAACGTCTTTACTGTGATGTAATAGGAAAGGCTTGAAGGAGCCAATAATGTCTGTTTAAGGGGGATGGAGGCAGAAGTCAGCAGCAGGAGACCAGGGTTCATGTCCCATGCAGGAAGATTATTCTGAGACTTAAGTTTTGTTTTCCTCTGACATTTAATTTTGGTTTTCCCTTGATGTTTTATGAGGTTTAAGCACCAAAATTATTATTATTATTATTATTATTATTATTATTATTATTATTAATAATAATCTAACCTTTATTGATCCCCTTGGGGTAATTCCTTCTCTGCATTGGACCCATCCTATTCATGGTTACCCTTAACTATACAGGGGCAGTGGGCTGCTGCAGAGTAGCACTCGTGGGGAGCAGCCAGGAGTTAAGGGCTTTGCTCAAGGGCCCACAGTGGTGGTGGCTGGGACAAGCAGTCACTGTCCAACCTCAACCTCTTTCCAGTTCGGGAACTCAAACCGCCGACCCACCGGTTACAACTTCACTTCACAAACCACTAGGCCACCACTGCCCCCAAATATTTCTTCACTGGAGAAATTTAAATTTGGAGATGCCAGAGATTGAACCTGGGGCCTCATACATGCAACGCATGCGCTGTACCACTGATCTACATCCCCTAATTCCTTGGATGGGTTTAGGCACCAGAACTATGTGTTCTGGTTTTGAAAAATATCAGGGTTTGGGTTCAAAAAACCAACTCTTTCACAGCATGTTTGCAGCCTCTCCTCAATTTTCTGGGTTGCCAAGAAGGATGAGTCCAGATCCATCTATCATCACTGGTTGGCTGAAAAAGATCAACACTGTACACATGTTGATTTAAAATGTGCTTGTGATACATCAGAAACAAACATTATCCAGCAGAAAGTATGTTTCTCTCAGAACATAACTGACCCCTCTCTACAGTCAATGCTTGGCTTAACTGTGCTACTACTAGACTATGCTGCCATAGAAACAAAACTGGCAGTGCAACATGGGGAACTCCATGGAAGAAGACCCACTGTAGATATAAAAGGCTCATTCTATGGGGTTGAGAACCTAGCTATTCTTATTTTCAGGTCATTATGCAGTAATGAAAACATAATTAATAAACATAATTAACATTAATACTATAGTGCATCTCACTAGTATCCTGCAAACTGGTCATTTTTCTATTTAAATCACACATTGGGGAATCGAGATACGAAGTTTGGATCGGAATTTTTTTACAAGCAAGGCTACATGGCGTTGGCACCAGGGCCCAGTGCAGACATGTTGTTCACTGAGAGGGAATTACAGAGACAGCAACATTCTCCTGATTTGCCCTCAGTACACAGTCAGTCATCATACAACAATATTAGCATGCAGGGTGAAGTTAAATAGCTGTCTCACTCTTGCAGCACCCAGTTAAGTGCATTCTGGTTTGTTCTGATTAACTGTGCACATAACAATTGGAAAAAATCATATGCATAAAAGAAGAGTTAATGTTTAACAAGCTGCTTTTTCAGATAAAGATTGCCTCTGATGCCAAACAGTCTTTGCAAACCCTGCAAAAAGGAGAAGCTACACTTACATCCAGTGAAGCTTCTTTTTAAGGATACTACTCAAAGGACGGAATGTCTAAAAAGTGCTATGACCAGGTTTTATTCTGCTATTCCTAATTTTTAAACACAAGTGAGGAGATTGTTTCATAAGTAACATTATACCATATGACGAGTGCTTCAAGCAATAGTTGTTTACACATTTTTAAATTTCATCTGAAGAGGAAAATCTTTAATGGTTAACTTAGATTTGCAATTTTCACCTGGGCCTCATAAATTTACAGTCGCTTGAAAGGAAATAAAAGGGCGAAGTGCATCCTTGTCACAATAAACCAATGCAGGTTGTAAAACATCAATCACAACTAATGTACTGCTACAATGTTAAAAAGAAAGATAGACTGAAGCTATAAACTTCACTGCCTAACACTAAATGTGCACACATTCTCCCCTGGGTGATGCTGCATTAAGCTACAAGCATATTAATGATCTGACATTAATTATTTTTCATTGCTGAATTTTAATAAAGTACAGTCTGAGAAAACTAATATTTCCACACTGTCAAATATATCTTCCATGTACTGATTATGAATTAATTACATTTACCACTAACAGGTCAAGAAATTGCTTGAACAAAAGGGGATTTCAACAGGCAGCTGAACATATTTGCCATCAATACACAGCAAATCCTTCTCAGGCCAATCATCTGGATTCACCAACAGTATCTTAAAGGCTTCCAGGACTCTGTCTTTATGTTTCAGTTCATTGCCATGCTGCAGAATGGATCTGTGGCTGATCAGACGCCTCCCTGATGGTGTTGTAAGCACAGTATTGTACACTGATTAGCCACAGCATTAAAACCACAGACGGATGAAGTGAATAATATAGATTGTCTCAGTACAGTGGCACCTGTCAAGGGGTGTACTGTATTAGGCAGCAAGTGAACAATCAGTTCTTAAAGTTAATTCATTGGAAGCAGGAACAACAGGCTTAAGGAAAGAAAGTGTGCCTTTGACGAGGACCTCACTGTAATGACTATAACTGGGACAAAGCATCTCCAAAACTACATTCCTTATAGGGAGTTCCTGGTATGTAATGGTTAGTATCTACCAGAAGTGGCAACTGATGACAGGTCATGGGCACACAATGGCTAACTGATGATGGCCTGGTCTGATTAATATCATTTTCTTTTATATCATGTGGATGCCAAGGTGTGTGTAATTCATGTGGGGAAGAGATGGCAGCAGTGTGCATGATAGGGGGTTGGCAAACCGACAGTGGTGATGCTCTATGCAATATTCTGCTGGGAAACCTTCAGTCCTAACAATCATGTAGGTGTTAATTTGACAAATACTGCCTAACTAAGCATAGCTGCAGACAATAGCGGCAGCAAAACATGACATGTTTAAAGGTACATGAAAAAGAGTTCAAGGTTTTGACTTTATGGTTTAGGGCCAAAATACAGTTCTGATCTGGTTTTCCACCATAAGCAGACCTCTCAGATAGTCTGGGATAGATCTGATTGCTGTCTATATACGAGTCAAAACAAGTATAGAGAAGCATCATTCCATTTTTATGGACAGTCTGTCTGGAACACTATCTCTCAGTTCTTTTAAATTAGGTTTAAAATGTTTGTTTACCCCTGCATTCATTTAAGTTCAAGTTGTTTGTGTCTTGCACTGCTCTGAATCTACCCAGGTAATTTTATTCTCTGTCTTGTTCTACTTCTGATCATTTTGATCTTTCATTTCATTTCACTCTTTCTGAAATTAGTTATGTCTGTCTTTTAAGTCTCTTTTGATATTGCCCTGCATCTCTTTTCTTCATGACTTTTATGTTTCATATAAAGCACTTTGGGTTGGCTCACTTGAGGAAGGTGCAACACAAACAGACTTGCCTTGCCGTCTTAAAAGAGCAGCGCTTATTTCATCATATTTACAACCCAGTGTTAGCCAATCAGCTTCCATCACAGCAAAGTAGGAGGTTAAATATAAGCAGCAGTCTATTGATTACGGTTTCCGTGAGAGACTTTTCTTTGGCTGCTGAAGCGGGAGCACTGGACTGATTAACCTTGTTTTACAAAGCACTTGAAACAGGAGGACAGCTACCGGTACAGTTGCTGGGTCTATTTCCTTTTTACTCATATAGAACTGCATATTTTTCTAAAGGATGTATGGAACTATTCCAAAGTCAGCACATCATGTATCACTGTGTTATTATGTAAATGCTATGATGTAAGCATGTAAAATCAAATGCACTCTGAAGAAATATGAAAATGCATTGAGAACTTGATGGGATTTTTGAAACTGACAAGAGAGTGCAGCTTATCTTGCTGGCGTTCAGCACTGACAGGGCAGGATACACAGAGGGACAACGTTGACAGAGACTATGTAGCTGGAGTTGACACATGGTGTTAATGTTCCTGTGGAGAAGAGAGATGATATAATAAAACCAAACAGAGTAAAGGGTCTGAGGAAGAGTTGCTTGTCCAGCTGTGAAAAGAAGAAGAGGAATACAATACATGTGAGCCAGCTGTTGCCTTGATATTCTGCGAGAGAGATTGTGCTCTATTCTTTGATTCTTCTTCTTTCTGGAACTGTTGAATATGTGATTTGATGGCTTTCAAAGAATGCATTATTACTAACTGAACATTACCATAACCATTTCTTCTCCTTTTGTTCAATACATTCATGCTGGATTATCCTTTTTCTCTGTATTACAGCCATGAGGCTTCTCTATCTGCTGCAGCTGGTCTGCTTGGCCGGTTGTAGCACCTCCAGATCCAGAGATTGGGCTCATCATGGAGCCCCCATGTTTGCCGACCTCACAGTGCGGGAGATGAAAGCTGTCCGGGACTACCTGCATGGTATTCCAGAGATGGAGCTCACTAATGCTCGCAGCAAAACTCTGAAGAAGAACAGTATCCTGCTGATGGAACTCCATTTGCCAAAGAAGTATGAGGCCCTAAGAGCTCTGGACCGTGGACAAGCCAAACCCCCACGCCAGGCTCGAGTGATCATTCAGTTCGGGAACCAAACCAAGCCCAATATTACTGAGTACATTGTGAGTCCTCTGCCATCCCCGAAGTCTCACATAGTTAAGACATTCAAAGGGGACAAGCCTGTCCAGTTTGAGTCAAGGCCTATTACTGCCGCAGAGTATGACCATATTGATGACATCCTTGCGAAGATCTCAACTAAAGCTCACAAGCTCCTGTTTGAGACCACAGGAGGGTTTTCCTTCACTAACTGCTCTGACCGCTGCCTGACGTTCTCAGACATAGCCCCCCGTGGGCTGGGCCCAGGTGAGAGGAGATCCTGGATCATGTTGCAGAAATTTGTGGAGGGTTATTTCATTCACCCAATTGGATTTGAGGTACTGATCAACCACCAGGACCTTGATCCAGAAAAGTGGACTGTTGAGAAGGTCTGGTACAGCAGCAGGTATTTTGACAGTGTTGAGGAACTGGTAGAAAAATATGAATCTGGAGAAGTGGAAAAGGTCAGACTGCCTGATCATAGTGATGACGACCTTTATTCCACCTACATCCCTCGGGGTCACAGCAACACCCCCACTAATATCCATGGGCCAAAGCTTGTGGAGCCTCAGGGGCCTCGCTATCACGTTGACCGCAACTTTGTTGAATATGCTGGATGGTCTTTTGCTTACCGAGTCCGCTCATCAGCTGGTCTTCAAGTTTTTGACCTGCGTTTTAACGGGGAAAGGATTGCCTATGAGATCAGCCTCCAAGAAGCAATTGCCTTCTATGCAGGTGATACTCCTGCTGCCATGCAAACAAAGTACATCGATGCAGGCTGGGCAATGGGCACCTCAACCTATGAGCTAGCACCTGGAATCGACTGTCCAGAAATTGCAACCTTTGTTGACCTTTACCACTACTTTGACACGGACAAACCTGTGCGCCACCAAAATGCTCTCTGTATTTTTGAGATGACCACTGCTATGCCTCTGAGAAGGCATTTCAATTCCAACTTTCAGGGGGGATACAACTTCTTCGGAGGGCTAGAAAACACTGTGTTAGTGATGCGGACAACCTCAACAGTTTACAACTATGACTACATCTGGGACTTCCTCTTCTACCTGAATGGGGTGGTAGAGGTAAAGGTCAGTGCGTCTGGATACATCCATGCTACTTTCTTCACACCTAATGGACTTCACTACGGTACAAAAGTGTACGACTATGTGCTGGGTAACCTGCACACACACCTTATCCATTATAAAGTGGACCTGGATATTGCTGGTAAGTATTACAGCACAGTTGAGTAGTTAGATCCAATTTAAAGCAGTTATTTGCCAGCAAAATTCAAAGATCAGTAGACCACTCAGTCACGTAGCCATGAAGAAGTTAATATCCTGTCACTTTTGTAATTTCGTGATTTTTTTATGTAGTGTGTGTAATGTATAGTAAAGCTATGAAGGTGGTTAATCTAGATGCAACAAAAGGCACAATACATCTTAGCTTTGACCAAGTTTTTACTGATGCCAGTCCAGATAAACAAGCTTACTGGACTTTACCCTGCCATAAAGAAGACAGTCTTGGCGTATCGCATTTGAGAGACTGTTCTGTTGAAATATATGATCAGGGCTATCTGTAATCAAGGCTTTATACCATGTCTAAGTCAATAACTAACAATATCTCATAAAACACGTCGACCACTTCTACTGCCGTATTATAAATGAATTATAACTGAATGAATTACCACTGCAAGATTTGTGGCACAAAAGTAAAATGTACAGTGTCTAAACAGCCTGCTTACCCCCTTGACATCTAACTTCCTTTGACAACTCTTTGCCCTCATTGTGACATAGGTCGAGAGAACAGCTTTGAGACCGTGGATCTAAAATATGTCAACTTCACAAATCCATGGAGCCCGAAGAATTTCGTTGTCCAGTCCAAACTCCAGAGGACAGAATACAAGACTGAGCGATCCGCAGCTTTTCGCTTTGGCAAAAAGTTCCCCCGCTATTTGCACTTTTACAACCCTAGTGAGAAAAATAAATGGGGGCACCAGAAAGGTTACCGTATTCAGTTTAACTCACACGCTAACAGCGTCCTTCCAAGGGGCTGGAGGGAGGAAAATGGCATCAGCTGGTCAAGGTAATAAAACATTTCGTCTTGTGCTGCTTCAGAATGTTCGATGTAGGTATGTGAGTAAAATATTCAAAGCCAATGTGGCATGTTTCAGTGTTTGCCACTATTCTAGATATCTTGCTCATAATCTGCACATTTCCTCTGAATTCAGTCTTTGTTGCTGTCTTTGGACACATTTGGATCCCTAGAAGAATTAAGTCTGTGCGCATTTAAACAAAATTTGCTTGCTTAATTTTGTAATGATTGACCCAAGGGATGATCAGTGGGGTTGAAGAGGTTAATCTCTGGACTGGGAGTTTGTTTAGAGATAAAGTCAAAGAAGAGTTATGGTTTGGGGCTTAACAGAGGTGCACACAGTTCAACAACACTGTGTTCAACATCTTCTATAAACCTTTATTACTTAAGAGTGAACTGTTGCTGTTGGGCTATCCAAGGAAAGTGCTTGCAAATAGGATACTACTTCGCTTCTAAACGTACAAAAAGCCCATGCGTTCTCATAAGTTTACCATAAGAATTTTATAAGCACTAAAAATATTGTAATCCACTGTACTCTAACCCAACCAAGCGTCTTTTCTGGCGGTTTACAATCTATCTTTACAGAAGTTATGTACCACATGACCATTTTGTAGAGCAAAACCAATCAAACCGAGCAACAGGCTGTGAACAAAAGTTCTGAGAGAAAAGCAAGGATACAGACATAGTCTTGGGTGGTGGTAGTGCAGGATTTGGTTGCCAGACAGTATAAACATGAAAAAAAAAAACAGAAGGAAGGTGGCCACACTAACCACCAAAGCACCAAGTGTGACAAGTAGTGCTATGCAGCCTGGTATCATTAAATAACGTATCAACTTGCCATTTTAAGATATATTTTTTGCTTTTTGTGTATGATTTCACATCATGCAGTCTCAATAACCAATATTCTCTCCCTGCATCCCTCCTTTAACCATTTTGCAACTAATCACACACCACCTACTTCAGTCCAGAGGAACAGATTGTTATAATTGAGCGCAATGGAGAAAAATAGAAAAAATCATTGTGGCAAAAAACATTGTTGTTGCAAGTGAGGCAAAAGAGGAATGCTGGAAAAACTGACACACCAACAGACTGATCAGTTTTCTCATCTGTGTTCTATTAGAACTATTAGAACACAGATGATCTAGTATAAGCAGTGTAAAACAGACCTGGCAGCAAATCAGGACCAAACATAAAAACATATTTTTTATGCATTTTCTGCATCATCAACTGAACGTGTGTAGCTTTCTGTTGCAGAGTTCAACAAATGCAGATTGCACTACTGTAACTGTACAGCTTTGTTCAGTGGCATTACTGATGTGCAGCTCAGCAGGCTTGCAGATATAATCTATTCCCTTAGCTGAGAGTCTGTATCACTCATGGAGAGTATTGTCAGGAAAAGCCTTGATGAAATTTGGAGCTTCTTATAACTGTTCTGAATCCCAAATTCTGAACAGAACCTCACTGTGCAGGCTGGCTGTGTACCATCAGTTACCATGGTAACCTTGCAGGTTCAACGTTAAATGACCCTAACAACTTCAACTTAAGACTAAACAACTTATTTTTCCCACATCATGGTACACCCTCTGCTATTCTGAGTTTCAAGTCATGGGCACGGAGCATCTTTCAGACCACAAGTGTCCAGGGCACGCTGATAGGAGGGTGTCTGATGATGGGAAAGAAATGTCTCTGTTGTTATTCTCCCAAAATATAAAACTGGGGGCTATCTAAATCTACCAATTTATGAAGAAAATAACATTAAAAGTTCCTAAAATCAGCTGTCAACCAAAATGCAGCAGTGAATCAGCAGCAATAATACCCACAGACTAACAATCACCGAGTCTGCTGTGTGACTCTGGTACAGGAACAAATTCGGTAAGGCCCAAAGCTCCCAGTTCAGTCTCTTTGTTATTCTCCATGTTACAAGCAGCAGTTCAGAGTGTAAAGGAAGTGGTGAGGGCCACAAGAGTGTGTGACAGCTGGCATTAGCAACATCTGTGTCGAATAAGATCAAGTCAAGCGTAGCTACAGGTTTACAGTACTTTACCACAGTTTTAGTTTCGGCCTTGGAGAATCAGTACGTCACACTGCTTCAGGCTTAACTTTGCCACACAGTGCTGTATAAGTTTCTCACTTATAATGCTTGTATTTATATGACTTGCAGTGACTTTGTTGACATACAATGGTTGAGAAAACTTTATGCCTTTATGTAACTTTTGACATGCTCTGTATGAACTCTTTATCTGTCAGCTGTGGAAATGACAGATAAAAACTTGTGTCATGGTGAACCGTCTCCCCTCAGATATCCTCTGGCTGTGACTCGTCATAAAGACAGTGAAACCAGCAGCAGCAGCATTTACGCTCAGAATGGCCCCTGGGAACCCGCTGTGTCCTTTGAGGACTACATCCGCAACAATGAAGATATTGTCAACCAGGTACTGTAGTGAATGTTAACATAGACATACAGTATGCACTTTCTTTCTTCATGTATGTCACACATTTACACAATATGTTTATAGGATGAACATCAGTGTGAACAGTCAAAGTGACAACTGACTGTGCAAGACACAATACTATATATATATATATATATATATATATATATATATATATATATATATACAGTGAACTAATTAGGAAACAAGGCATAGGTGAAACTAATGAGGGCAGAAGACGAGGGTCACATCCTTACTGGTGAGAGCTTTCAGCTTTACACATAGAGACATCCACTTGATTTGATTTGACATTTGATTCTTCATCCCGAAAGAAGTATTCAAAATCCTGGGAATCCTTGAGACATACTCAGTGCTAGACTCTCCTCATCTCCTCACTGGCCATTCCCAGTAAAAGAAACACATGGGATGTACATATAGACAAACAGAGGGAGACAGACAGGGAAAAGTGAAACACTTAGAAACACAAGACAAAACCAGAAAGAACAGCCATGGAGCACAACCGTGACCATGAACACAAGTCCTTCTAATGCCCATTAACAATGACAACTACCAGGAACTGAACCAGTGTGACCTTGGTAACATTCCAGTTGCCATGTTGTTTTGTCTTCATGGTTTTGTAGATTTGGAGACAGTTAAAAAAATAGCACAGAGTCCCTTTATTATTTGTAAAATGAGTCACAGTTCACTAATGGATGACGTTCTTTCTGATAGATCTTCCAACAGGTTACAGCACTGATTTATGTTTGTTCTTCCTAAAGCAACCTGTTCGTCACTTCTGCTCATTCATAATCATGGTGACTCACAAATCCTGACATTTTCCTTTGTTTGCACTTTAAGGTAGATTAAAACCACATGGTCTGTGTTCTACAGTCAAATTTCTGAAGTAATGTTTGCTTATCTGTGTGCAGGACCTGGTAGCCTGGGTGACTGTGGGCTTCCTGCATGTGCCTCATTCAGAAGACATCCCCAACACGGCAACACCCGGCAACGCAGTGGGCTTCTTCCTCCGACCGTTCAACTTCTTCGATGAAGATCCTTCTCTGGCATCCAAGAGCACCGTCATCGTCCGGCCGGGCCAGGACGGCAAGCCCAAGGTCCAGAGATGGACGAGTGAGGTCATAGGTCACTGTGTGACAGACAAGCCATTCTTTTACAATGGCACTTATGCAGGAGTCTAGAAGTGTTTTCTTAACATATATTGTGCAATGAGGATTTCCAATTAATAACAATGACGTAAATCACATAAAGTCCGATTTATTTGAAATAATTTCCAACAATGACAAACCTCTGAGTTGTGTTTTGAATAAAAAAATCCAAGTGATAAAATAAAAAAGAAGGACATTTTAAGGTAAAGCTGATATTGTGTGAACTTTTCTTATAAATGATGTCCAGTCATACAGTATATAATTTACAATTTCTTTTTAAAGCTGCAGGCTTTACACATAGCACCTACATTCTAAAACTACCATTAATCATGTCTGACCTATTCCACGTCTCCTGCTGCCTCAAATTTCAAAAATGGACTTAATATTTAGTGTCTGTACCACACCAGCACAAGCCACACATGTAACCAGGCGGGGGGAGGAGGAGGTGGGGCTTTGAGAGCTCTGTTAATCCCATGTTGGGTCTCCATGGATGAGGTTTAGCAGCAGTGAGCATCCAGGATGCAGGATGCTCCGTATCCGCCCTGCTTGGTCTAAAGTGCTGCCCCTCAGCAGGCTCTGCTTGCCCCCACGGCGGGAATGTTTTTGCTGGAGAGAAAACAGGCCTTAAAAGCAAACAGCCTGATTCCGGATCCTTCCCGGCAAACAGTTTAGGATACCACCTGGCTGTGCCGTTGCCCATGGAAACCTGACTTTACATACAACGTACAGAGTACCAACAGCACATGTAACCGCTTTGTCCTTTATGTATGCATTCCTAACATAGCAATGTCGCTCCACAGTCTTCAGCCAAAAGATTCAATAAAGCGCTAAATCAATCAAACTGTCTTGATCATATTGTATGTGTTTGATTTGATTTTCACTTGACTATATTCAACATTGATTAATAAACACAACTCTGTGTTTGCCAGCAAATTAAATATAGCTGCAGAGGAGAGAGGTGGATTTTTTAATGACAAAGTTAGTTTGTGTGAAGAGTAAATAGTGTTTTGGTTTGGGGAAAAGGAATCCAGCCAACAACAGTCTGTGGGATTTTCACAATTGCAAAAGTCTTTTTTATAAGTGTGCCGATGTTTTACAGTGCACATGGTAAAAGAGGGATAGCATGAGAGCTATGCATGCATTAGTGAATGGACGACGTTAGAGAAGGAGACAAAAAAACAATGTGCACTGGGTAACAAGCATTCCTATAGCTATCCCCATGGCAAAGACGGGCTTGACGTCACCACTAGGACAGTTCTGAACATAACACACAGTTTGTTCATTCTACATTTGCACAGAGTAGTTTTAAATGTAAACACTGAGCAACAGTAGCATGCTTTCTGTAATTTTCTGAATATAGTAAATTAGTGAAAGCATGTTTGAGTTGCTGGTGAACAATAAAGGTTTGTATAAAAGCATTAAAGTGCCATGACACCACACTAACTAGCATGTTAAAATAAATGTAACCATCTGCAAGAGAAACCCCCCAAAACAACTTCCAAAGAACAAAAGACATGTGACCAAAAAAGTTTTTTCACATTACAACAAATCTTCCATTAAGAACAGCACATAGAAAATGAGAAGCTGTTTTTGGGGATGAATGAACACCCTGAGATGTTTGATGGTGGTTTGTTGCCACCTGGTGGTTTGTTGAATAATTGCTTGGTCTATTTAGATCATCAGTTGTTCAGAATCAACCACTGAATTTTGGCCGATTGACTCAGATCCTGAAAACTGGTTGTTGAGTAGAAAAATGATGATGATGACTCTGAAATCACATTAGATCCTGTTATCCAATCTTGGTTTTGATTTGGATCAAACCGTCAGTATGTGCTGATACATGTGATCCAAAAGAAAACTGAGTAATACTGAAGGTAGTAATCCTCGTCAAAATCCCTGAAGGTACATTGGTGTGTCTCTCTCTCTCTCTCTGTGTCTCTCTCTCTCTCTCTCTCTGTCTATGTCTCTCTGTCTGTGTGTGTCTCTCTCTGTCTCTCTCTCTCTCTCTCTGTCTGTGTCTCTCTCTCTCTCTCTCTCTGTCTGTCTCTCTGTCTGTGTGTCTCTCTCTCTCTCTCTGTCTCTCTCTCTCTCTCTCTCTCTCTTTCTCTAAACCAAAGGGCACTTTTAAATTTGCAGCATCTGGAGAGAGAGTGTGTATACAATGCTGTCAGAGGTCTCTGCTGCATTTACTGCCTCTGATGTCTAGAAGCCACTGTGAGAAATAAAGACAGCAGTTCAAACTTCACCACTCCTGCTAAATATAAAGTTTAGACAGATGCTGCCACTCACTGCTGGAAGGTGTGCAAACATCTGGTGGTCTGGCGATGACTACGTGAGTCAAGGATGGAGGCAGAGCTGCTCTAAGGTGACTCGCCTCTCAGGGTTTTCCACCAGAGTCACCCACGAGAAATCCAGGCAGTCTGGAAAGCAGGAGAAAGGAAACATAATTTTCAAAGAAGACATTTGCTATTGTGTGTATCCATGTACAAGTTACTGTCTGCTGGATCATTCACATTGTATCGTAGTTTATTGAGGAGGAAAACAAGGGAAAGGCTTCAGCGTCAGTGTCCTGTTATGTACAAACTCTCTCTGTGTGGGGCTCTTACCTATGGATGGACTGGAGTTGACTTCAATCCCCTCGTCAAGGTATGTTTGTATGTTGAATGGCTCGTCATGATCCAGCAGGTCATACAGCAGCACTCCCAGCTGCCACTCTGTTGAGGGAGTGGTCTGGTTTTCTCTCCTCAGGAACCATTCCGGAGGGGCTAATAGGAATGTACCTAGAACACACAGCCGTGGAAGGAGAAAGTAGAACAGCACGAGTCTTATTTAAACATCAAAGTGGTCTTTTTCAAAGATTGACAGCTGAGTGAAGAGCAGGAGCAAATATCATAACAGTGTAGTTATAATAAGGTTCGTCCTTCACAAGGCAGCCACAGACAAAATCAATCAGCGGAACACATGGAACATCAGATCCTGTTTCAGTGAGGATGTTATCCAGCTTGATGCCCCTATGAAAGACTCTATTTGTGTGTAGTTCATTGGTAGCAACCAACAACTGCCTGAGGATGATCTGTGATAGAAGGAGAGTGAAACAGTTTAGAGAGTGGAGTGGACTTAATGTGCAGTCAGACAAGACATCACCTGAGGGTTAGTAAATTAGGTCAATATTTACAGCATGCTAAACTATTCCTTTAAAGTCTGTTTAGAACAATGCAATTAAACACAGTGGAATGGTGATTCGGACACAGATAGATTCAGAACAGCCCTAAACACAATAATTTATGGGAACAAGAGACTCATTTGATTTTAACATGACAGTCTTCAGCTGAAGCAGATCAAACAACCTGGATGAGACTCCTTGGCCTGGTTCTTCTCCAGGTAGCCTCCTCTGACTGAGCGGCACTTGTAGAGATCAACAGAGGGGACTGGTCTTTCCATAACCAGGATAAAGTCCTCCTCCAGATCGAAACAGTCGAGGAGGGAGATGGCAGCAGATCTCCTGGATGGTGTAGCTCCACCTGCTGCTTTTACCATGACGACCACGTCTTCAGTGACCTTCAGCACCTTTCCATTCTGAACCTGAGGGGACAAATGCACAAGAAAATATGAAGACATACATCCTAGTTCATGAATGAGGCAGAAATCCTCCATTAATCAACAAACTGAACAATAGTGCTCATTTCATCAGTCGGTGTTGGGACACTAGTGTAATCACTCACCACTTGTTTGTAGTGGACCCTTCTTAAGGAATGTGTTTGATGGCCACCTGCAAGAAAGAAAGAATTTCACTTGTAGTGAAAACTGTGTGTGTTTGTTTGAGACAGAGCAAGTGGAAGAAACAGAGAAAGAAAATGTGCAGTAAGACTTACTGGCAGAGCGTCTGTTTTCTGGTAGCCTGCATATAAAGCTCCAAAACCACCTTCACCAGTCTGGAAAAGCTTGATGAAGGTGGCCTTAAACTCAGCTGCACTCAAACAAACACAGACACATGCATTAGTGTTATTGTTAGTTTGAGAGACACCTACTGATTCCATCACCACATCCAACATTTGACCCTCTGAACCCTAAAACCCACCAATGGGTTTGAAAAGCATGTTATCATTAAAAAATCACTAAAATGACTCCATTTATCAGAGACACAAACTTCTATCAGTTCTGTCAGCAAACAGAAGCAAATCTAAGCGGTTTTGAGTTGTGTCTACTTCTAGCCAGGGTTGTGCTGTTTCCATAGAGGGATGGTAGTGTTTGGTTGTGTTGTCTGGCCCGTGGCATCAACAGGAACTTCACTCATTCCTATGAGATCGCTGTGATCTTCTCTTTTTTTTGTGAGCAGCTCATGTTTGTGTACAAGTTTGCACTTCTGTTTTTATCATGTTACTTTCCAGAACTTAACCCTCAGTGTAACGTGTTTATCTCTTGTACGCATAGGTCGTTTGAGAAGACTGGGAATCGAATTCAGTGCATTAGATAATAAAACATGGCAGATGCACACATTTATGAGCAGCAGTATCAACAAATACGAAATGCAAAAGGGGTTAAGCTTTGTCTCTTGAGTAGCTAAGCTGATGGAGATGCAGTAACCTCATAGAAAGATTAGCAACTCACTTGATACTCTGACTTGACTGTGATGACATCTTCAGTTAAACGTCAGCATCTCCTCTTTCATTTCAAAGGTTCTCAGGACTAACAGTTTGGAGAGGATTTGTACCAGGACAGTTGAAAACAGTTCAACGTTGTCGGCAGGATTCGAACCTGCGCGGGGAGACCCCAATGGATTTCTAGTCCATCGCCTTAACCACTCAGCCACGACAACTCCTGTGGCACCTCATGCAGCTCTCGCTAGCCCACCTGGGCCTCTCATCATCTACTGCTGGATGCTCAGGTCGGTGGGTACCGGAGGCCACAACAGTTCAAAAAATGCCCACCACTTCTAATCCCTTACCATCTCCACCTGAGTGACGTAAGCCTGCTCTGATGGCTAAGGGACTTGGACACAGTCCAGTGCTTGAGACCTTGACCTCAGCGTGGTGCGTCAGCTTTACTTTGATCACAATGTGTGTGTCTCCAGGTTTTGCTTGTTTACTTTATTGTGGATATGGTCCACATACTGTCAGAAATGGGATTTGAGCCTTCCATGGGAGACTGCGACCTGAACGCAGAGCCTTAGACCACTCGGCCATCCTGACTTTAGAGTCACTATTTCAACATAAACTTTGTGATGGAGTTAGAGATCATAGATGAAACTTTTCAGAGACATTTTTTTCAAAAGTAAATCCTAAGAAGATCTCATTTCTCTAAAGAGGGGCATTGTAATGATGAGGCTCATCATAAAGTAAAGTCACTTAATAATGAGCCCCAAGTGAATTCACTCAGGGTGAATTTACTAACCATGGGTGCATTCCAATATCCTCGCTACCATTCTATATAGTTTGCCAGAAAAAAGTATGCCCTAATATATAGTCGTCAAGTGTACTTTATTATGAGCATCAAGGAAGAATATATCAGCATTTCTGTTGACTGAGGATCACCAGAACTTACTACAGAAGTTGCAAGTTTGCTTGAGGTCTACTAACAGCAGGTTCCACCGAGATTTGAACTCAGATCGCTGGATTCAGAGTCCAGAGTGCTGACCATTACACCATGGAACCATGGACAGCAGATTTTGATCTCAACCAGTTGGTGGTTGGACACACCAGTGGTTGTACAAATGGCTTTAAATATAATGTGTTAGTAGTCGAAAGGTTGATCATATCTGAAAAACAAATTTAAAAAGTATGATTACTGCAATAAAACCATAGGTGATATCTTAACTAGCTTGAGCGCTTCAGTAAAAAACTAAAAATTCCACTTCTGTTTTTGTTTTGTCTCCTCCAAGAGACTTCTCCAGTTTCGACTGGCTGTTGGGGAGTCTCACATATATAATGTCGCTCCAAACTCTAAAAGCTAATGGCCCATTGACGACCCAAGGCTCACACGCCTGGAGGTGTGAATGGTTGTGAAACTGCCAGGTCAGTGATGACTCAAGATGTTAATAGTGGTGAAGGTTTCTGGGATGAGATCCTAACGCTGCATTATAAGTACTTGATAATTGGTGTCATAGACCTCCTTCTTTGTTGAGAGATGGCTGTTCCAGTTTAAAGTGGATGGTTTCCTTCATTCCTCCTTCAAACCATCTATCTTTTCTGTTAGTAAGGGGCAGAATGAGGTCTACAAAGGAGTGTTCCTTCTCCACTAAGTGGACTGCTGAGTCTTGTCCTGAGCAGCTGTGTTGAGCCATGCGATTGTTAAGTGTCTTCTATCTGTAGTTCTGTAACCTCCTCGCTGCATTGGGCTGTATATACCCTGTTGCTCAGCTTGTGTTTGGGTGTTTCTTCCTTGGGGTGAACCAAAGTGTTTCTGGGTCTGGAGTGCAAAGATATGTTGTGCAAAGGGCGTTCAGTTTTTCTTTCTAGCATCCTCCCTTTTGAACTAGATGTTCCTGTCCACTGGGTTGGGTGTCTCTCTACTTATCAACCCGAGTCACTCTCCTTCTCCTAGATTGTTGCTTATTGTGGCTGTGATAAGGTCCACTCCTCATAACTGTTTTGGGAATATAGCACAGTGGAGTCCTTTGGCTGAGACATCCTTCTCTGGTTGGTGTTGGTCCCTCTCTGGAGTGTCTACTAGTGTGGAGTCCTTGTTTCTCTCTGGCTGGTTCAGATGTTCCCCTGGAGTTATTTGTCTTAGACTGCAACAGTTGGGATTTCTGTGTTTTATCATTCCTTGCCCTTTTTGTGTTATGTTAACTGTGCCTTTTCAATCAACTTAGAAATGTCTTGGATGACTGGACTCAGTTGGCATGTTGTCAGTTTTTGGAGAGTCTGTTCACTCCCATCCTTAAGGCCATCAGTGCTAAAATGGGTTATGCGTTTATCCTGAGGTGTCATGGTGATGTACCCCTGTAAGAAGTGAACCACTGTCATAGTCCTGAAAACCCAGAGTTAAACCTGAATTTACCTCGATAGCCAGGCCTCTAGGGACACAGAATCCATCATAGAAAACAAAGGATAATGCAGGCACTCATTGAGATACTCATGAGTGAACGTAGTAGTATCCAGGACTGAGTGATGGAACCAACATGGAAGTGCCAAAATCTGCATTTTTCTAATGGCCACATAAACCTGGATCCAAAGTAAATGATATATAAAGTATAAGGGAAATAAAGGAAACAGGTCCTGAATAAGACCCATCTTAAAATGCCCATCTTTACAGGAAGAAAGAATTAACTATTTACAACCTACAAGAAAAAACACAAGAAAACAAATTTTATTTTTAATGTTCCTGGTGCACCATCCATGTATTGTTACACACCTGACCTTTCTTTCACCTGACAGAAACACTGACTGACACCAGAAATGTACAGGAACACAACTGCAGGAAGGTGGAAAAACTCTGCTACATAACATCAAAACTGTGATCCTACTGTGTCTAAAAAACTATGACAAGCACCATCCAAATCAGTGTGTTTGTTTGACTGTAAGATAACTGTTGTAAATACTGAGATGTAGCGTGTAGTCACAGAGTTCAGGGTTTCTGGCTGATACCCTCGTGTTCTATTTTCTCTGTAAATTCCTGAAAGCAATCAGTTTGTTTTTTTTATCAGAACCATGTTTCTCCAAGGAGTCAGGCTTAGTTACACAGTCAAAATTCTCTCTGCGATGGCCGGGAATCGAACCCGGGTCAACTGCTTGGAAGGCAGCTATGCTCACCACTATACCACCATCGCTACATAAGAGGCTGCTTTTTGCTGCCAACTCAGCAGACTGAGAGAGGAGGAGGAGAAAGAGGAGGAGAAGAGGGAGGGACACCAGAGAGAGAAGAGAAGACACAGTTTCCACTCTGAGCTTCTTTCACTGCTGCTTATTCTCTGTGGTGTTTCTACATGATCCAACCTCTGCTTCACTGACTGGACACATCTGAAGGCTGCAATTACAGCACAGCAGCTGGAGATCATGAATACAGCAGCCATACTGTGCTTTCAGTGTGGCTTTTTTCAGGTTTTTCATTATTCTTCATGAAGTTGGTGTCAAATTGAGAGTGGGCTCAGCAGAGACGAAACATTTAGTCAGAAGGGCAGCAGGTAGATGGAACTTTAAACCCTGCAAAGGATGAAAATGTCTAAGGAAACATTTCTAACCACCTCACATCTCAAGCAACAGCACACGTTCACTGGAAGAATAAGATGGCTAGAAAAAACAGACGGACTATATTTTAGAGAACAGCAAATAATGAATAAATGTGATTTCAGTCTAGCACAACCTATATATGTGTTCTACTGATCAGCAACTTCACAACTAGTAGAAAAACACACCAAGAGTCAAGTATGGACACATCTTGTCTTTGAGTTGGATGATCAGGGACCAGCTAAGCTCCTTTCAGACCTGAGACATGGAACATGCTGGCTTCATCAATCTGAAGAATAACAGACTAAAAATAAACTCCCAGCAGCTGATCAAAGTGTCCAAATAACTGTCTGATGCTGCAGGTTTGTAATACACTAAAATAGTCCTAAAGATTAACTAAACTGTCGTTCTGACAGTTGACCTGTCTGATGTGAAGACATGTAGACGGTGACCTGTCGTCTGATCCTGGTCTGGACTGATCCGCTCTGTCACGATAATTTATAATTATAAGAATTTAATTAGTTATTGGCGCCGTTTTCAGCATGGAGATTTGCAGAAATCTTTCTCTTTGGATCCTGCAGGTGGTAAAGTAACTCAGAGCCTGTGGTTCCAAATAGCTGGAAGAAACAGTACGGAGCTCAGGGTTTCTGGAAGATGCACCTCAGCTCCTGCTTCTCTTTCCCCTGTAAATTCCTGACAGCAATCTGATTTCTATCAGAACCATGCTTCTCCAAGTGATCAGACTTAGATACACAGTCAAAATTCTCTCTGCGATGGCCGGGAATCGAACCCGGGTCAACTGCTTGGAAGGCAGCTATGCTCACCACTATACCACCATCGCTACACAACAGGCTAAGTTTTGCTGCCACATCAGCAGTTTATATCAGCAGACTGAGAGAGGAGGAGAAAGAGGAGGAGAGGAGGGAGGGACACCAGAGAGAGAAGAGAAACACCGTTTTCAACCTGAGCTTCTTTCACTGCTGCTTATTCTCTGTGGTGTTTGTACATGATCCAACCTGTGAACCTATGATGCACATGCACACACTCATTCAAAAGCATTAGTGTCTTTAACTACACAGTATTTTGTTTTCTCGCAAGCAGCACTTTAAGTCGAGCCTTGAGTCTTGAAGAGCTAAGCTGATGACGATGTTGTAACTGAGTGACTACTTTATTTCTACTGTGACAGTTCTAACATGGTTGCAGAGACGTACATTTCCTCCTAACTGAGAACTTGTTTAACAGTGTGACAGAGAAGGTGGTAAATGAAAAGCTGGAGACAATCACTGACCTCCTGTACATCAAAGATTGGCAACTCACTTGATACTCTGACATCTTTAGTTGAACATCATCATCTCCTCTTTCATTTCAAAGGTTCTTAGGACTAACTGTTTGGAGAGGATTTGTACCAGGACAATTGAAAACAGTTCAACGTTGTCGGCAGGACTCCAACCTGCGCGGGGAGACCCCAATGGATTTCTAGTCCATCGCCTTAACCACTCGGCCACGACAACTCCTGCAGCACGCCGTGCAGCTCTCGCTAGGCCACCTGGGCCTCTCATCACCAAAATGCACTGCAGGTTAAAACTGCATCACAGACTTTTATGATGTAACTGATAAGGGTTTATACTGTTAATGTTCGATCCAAAGGGCTCAAGGTTCTTTCTTGTGCAGGTCAGGACAGTTCAGTCATCACATTTCCTCAAAGTAACTTGTGACTATGGACAGTTAAGACCTTTGGCTTTGAAAATTTCCCACTGTGAGATACATGTTTGCTCTCTCTGGTTGGCCGTGGTTAAATAATTTCACCTTCATTCATCAGATTGTTTTCACCATCCAAAGGTAACGTAACCAGCAGTTTTACATCATTTCAGTGTGAGTAGGTGCTACTGTTAAACTGATCATTACAGCTGAGTTAAAATGTGCTGTTTTTGATGGAACGTTCAGCAGCTAAGTCGAAGGAAACACCTTAGATCCTCCATAGGAAACAAAACAAGCTGAATCCTGTTGAAGTTCAAACTCAGCCTGTTTGTCAGTGTGACATTATGAAATAGTCCAAAAATTCAAATCTGGCAGAAATTCACAATATATCTTTAAAAATCCCATCACAGACAAACAGTAACAAGAAGAATCAAACTGGGGGTCTAGAAAAATCAAATGCCATTAGATGACTGTGGAATACACTTATTACTCAATGGTGAGCGGACAGACATGAGGCTGAAATGAACAGAACTGTTTTCAAACCTGTCTAGAAACTGACATCGGAACATGAACTAGCAGCTGAACTGTCTCTAACATCACTGTCAGCACATGAAAACACTCGTTGTCGGCAGGATTCGAACCTGCGCGGGGAGACCCCAATGGATTTCTAGTCCATCGCCTTAACCACTCGGCCACGACAACTCTGTACACCACCGTGCAAGCTCCAAATCTATTGATTCATGGACATGGACATAAATTCTTCATAGATTACGTGAATATTGTACTAAAGCTTTTATTAAGAAAGGCCTGTACTAAGGGAGGCTACATTACACTGAACCTTCAGGGATCAAACTACACTCCGAGCAGAGAACCACAGACTTTGACTGATTCTGATCCCAAATGCTTTACATCTGGTTGAAAATTGTAAACATCCAAGTGGAGAGATCAATAAAGTTTACCTTATCTAATCTTAAATCACTTTAGTACACAGAGGAGGTCTCAGCCTCGTGAACTCAGCACATATAAAAAAAAACCAAAGATTGCTCAGGAATGATGACTCCCATTTTCAGCATGACACCTACAGGAGAATTTATATCAGCGTGATGGAACACAGTTTGACTTCAGTATTCTGAAGTGCGTCTTTGTTCATCTAATTCACATACAGTGTCTACAGGTGCAACAGTATTAGAAACACCTGTGTAATATAATACACTCCAATAAACTAAATTATGTGTTCGAAAATACAATTATAATGTGCATTTACTCAGCATTTAGTATGAAAGTTCTTAATCCTCCCGATATCTTGTGGGTCAAATTGACCATTTCAAAATTAAAAAATCTAAAAAAAAATAGTTAAAAGTTTTTGGTATGAAACTTCTTCTGCTTGGCTTAATAAGCGCTGATGTTAACAAACATAGATGAAAAAGCATTACATTAATTAATAAATTTCTCCCAACAACATTCATTCATCCATAAACACTCCTCAGCAAATACACTCTCACATGCACACAATTATATTACACTGCAGGAGCAGCTCTGATTTAAAAGAAGCCATGGTTTGGCCTTATGTTAAAAAGTGTGATAGTTTGTACATGTGATCAGCTCTGTTGGTGACATGTTCCACTGTTTGATGGCCACACATGAGAATGCCGAGCTGCCAAAAGTTGTTCTGCCTTTAGGAATCCTGCCCTCGCCCTGAACAGTTGACCGGATGGCTCAGGATGTTGTTTCAGAGCTCAAAGAAATAAGCTTTTTCAAAGAAGCAGTAACATCATGAATTATCTTAAACAACAGGAAGAGGTGAGAATAGTCGATCAAGTTTTCAAAACTTGAAATATTATGGTTTGCAAGAATATGACAGTGGCGAAATTGACGAGATTTTCCAGGGGCCTTGAGGCAGATCTACATGTCTGTGACCAGCTTGTGACACAGTAATGAACATGTGGAATTATCATTACATTAAGAGAAGTATGTGATGCTACAACAGTCAGTGAGTTTTCAGTCTATCTAACATTTGCTATGTTAAATTTTAGTGTGTTGGTTAACCTTTTTATGTCTTTTTCAAAGCTTAAATTTGGGTCAAGTATGACTCCTAAATATTTGATACGGTCAACATTTAAGATTTTCTGACCTTTTATTGTGATTTAAGTTTCTGTTTCAGACTGCAAAGGTTTCAGCGATTTGTGAAATACATAGAAACCGTTTTGCCAGTATTTAAGGTTAGATGAGAGATTTTCAACCAAATAGAAACCTCTGTTATTTTTTTGGCGACATCCTCGACAGTTTTACCATGTGAGTACACCCCAGTGTCATCAGCATACATAATCATTTTACCAGTACAGACAGATGGAAAATTATTAATATAAAGGGTAAACAGCAGTGGCCCTAATATAGAGCCCTGCGGCACACCCATGCTGCATGCTCGTCAGGGAGATGTTACTTTATTCACTAAAACACACTGCTGCCTTTCACTGAGAAACAACTTTATCCAATTGATTGTACTCATGCTAATAGAGAAATTTGTTAATTTATCTATTAGCAACTCATGGTTAACTGTATCGAAGGCCTTACACAAGTCAAGGAACTCCACCACCATCCCCAAGCAGCATCATGCCATCTCAGCTGAGAATTTTTTGTAAACCTGCTTGTTTTTACATGCAGGCAATGTCAATGTGGGCGGAGTCAAATGTTAGATTCAGCCAATAGCATGCCAACGAGCAGTGTTGAGCGCCGCCCCGAACTGTTGGATTCAGCCAATAGCATGCCGACGTTGAGCAACGTTGAGCTCCGCCCCGACCTGCACACTGCACTCAGGGACATAGACATACAGACATGGTCAGGGGTACTTGGCTCTGTCCCGTCTGTAAACTTTAGATCCAGGAATTGTAAACACGGATAAAGGAGTCGTGGATGTCAGCCAACTTTCTGTGAGTCACAGGTAATCAAGATTTGTGTCTATCAGTAAAATGCTCCAGTTTCTCAGTTTTTTAATTCACCCTGCGTGTGCTTATATTTCCGCCAAGTATCCTTTCGGTTTTGGTTTTGGATTCCACAATACCGACGCATGATTTACAGTCTGAAAAAGTTTTGTATTCCGTTGTTTAGAGGCAACAACAGTCTGTAGCGAGTCGACTTTGTTACGATCTGCAGTTTTGGACACACAGCTTACGAGGTAGGATGTTACCTTAAAGCACTGTAGGGCCGGAGAGCAGGTCACTGGACGTGGATGTGGATGTAGTGAAACCACAGGGCCAGGATGTGCGTGAACTTTTCCGCATAGTAGTGAAATAATGTCTATCAGTAAAATGCTCCAGTTTCTCAGTTTTTTAATTCACCCTGCGTGTGCTTATATTTCCGCCAAGTATCCTTTCGGTTTTGTTTTTGGATTCCACAATACCGACGCATGATTTACAGTCTGAAAATGTTTTGTATTCCGTTGTTTAGAGGCAACAACAGTCTGTAGCGAGTCGACTTTGTTACGATCTGCAGTTTTGGACGCACAGCTTACGAGGTAGGATGTTACCTTGTAGCACTGTAGGGCCGGAGAGCAGGTCACTGGACGTGGATGTGGATGTCGTGAAACCACAGGGCCAGGATGTGCGTGAACATAGTAGTGAAATAATGAATGAATCAACAGCCAGTCTGTGGGATGCAGAGACAGGCAGGGATATATATATATATATATATATATATATATATATATATATATATATATATATATATTTTTTTTTCTTTTTTTTTTTTTAAGTTTTACTTTCAGTACAAATCCTCATGACTCATTTGTTTTGATTTTAAGTCAGTGTGTCAACTGGACCCTGAACAGAAGAGGTGTCTCATTAATTTATCAACATCACTCCATAAAAAGAAAAAAAAAATCAGAATGTAAAATAACATTTAAAAAAAATCAATGTCATGTAAAAGTATTGTATTTTATATGTAGGTCTTTCCAGTGTACATTAAAAAAAGTTTTAACATGATTTTTTTTAAAGAAAAATGACTGAGTTATCCTCATTGAGTCATGATCCGTGAGAGGTACAGAACGTCATTACACTTAGTATTGATTGAAATGGGTAGTAATGGAGTTAATAATGAGATATAAACAATATTTATTGGGATTTTTTGGTTTCTGACACTTTCAGATTAGTAAACATGCCCTGGGTCAAGTTAATCCACAAATATTATTGTTGTTTCTGAGAAATGAACATGACAGGAGGGTTAAAAGTTCAGGGTGGACTCATACTGTTGGTCCAATCAAGAGAAAAATAAGAAATAACTGGCTGGTGCCTGAGTACACAGGGGAAGTGTGGTACAGTCCTCCCACACCTTATAGCAGGTATGTAAAGCGGAACG
>CM045466.1:24436044-24469032 GCA_024666655.1 Dascyllus trimaculatus | reverse complement strand
TGTAGGTTGAGGGGAAAAATGTATTGTACTTCCAAAAGTTTATGTTGTCCATTTATGTTTTTGGAGTATACTGGAAGTTGTATTATTAAGTGTAAAGCCTGTTATAAGTTAAGAAAGGACTGGCAGAATGGCAGCTTTATTGAAGTAGATGTTAATGGACACTTATTATAGACTTGTATGAGTAATTGCCATGCACATCTGTGTAGGCTGTTTTTTTGCATCACGCTGGAACCATCTCGCTGGACATTCATTGTAAAGTGGCGGTAGGACTTTCTGAGTGCACTCAGTATCTTTTTGTTTTGTTTTTTCCCAAGTGTTTGGGTTTGATTTGCCTGGCCGGCCGGTTGTGGGTGATCAGAGACAATTAAAAACGAACTGAAACTGTTAGTGAACTGAACTGTGATTATTGAGGACTGTCATTGAATTCCTTGTTTTGCTTGTTTCATCATTCATGAGCTCAGTTTTTACATATTGGGTTTCAAAATATTTTCCTAAAAATTACAATCTGTTTTCATTGTTTGTTTTTTTGGTGAATACTAAAAGGTCTACTTATTTAGGCAGATCAGTATATACCTAACAAGCCTCCTTCCTGTATCTGGATTTCATCTGCATGTGATAGAAGCAAAAGGGAGGATGACATACTTATTCATGTCCACACATGCTGCATCATCAACAGGATCAGTATCAGTGAAATCATATTGAACTGAACACAAACCAAAGAAAAATTTCTACTTCACTCAGTAAACTTTGTATAAATTGATCTGAGTTCAGAGGATCTTCCGGATCCAGATGTGACTTTTTAGTGCAAATTACAAACATTCATTTCCTTTAACAACAAACACTGAACATTTTCTACAGTTTCTGCTACAAACACTCAACTTTAGTCACAATAAAGTGAATTTATAACAGAAAATATGAACCAGAGCAGATTTACAACTTCATGGATGGAGTTCTGTTTGAACATAAATGAGCTTCAGTTGTTATCAAACATATCAGATCTACAACAGTAACAGTCAGTGAACTGACCTCAGTTTCTGCAGGCTGCATTCTGGACTCTCCAGAAAACCACACAGATGTTTCACTCCTGAATCCTGCAGGTTGTTCCTGCTCAGGTCCAGACGTTCCAGACGGGAGGGGTTGGACTTCAGAGCTGAGGCCAGAAAATCACAGCTGATCTCTGGCAAACTGCAGTACCTCAATCTGAAAGAATAAAGGATGTGAGTTGAGGAGACAAAGTTCCTTCTTGAACTCATTCAGAGTCGCTTCTTCTGTTCAGAGCTGAAGAAGTTTCAGAATATACAAGTTTCGAAAATGGAAACTCGAAACAGCTGAAGCCAACAGGATGCAGCTTCCAACAGTCCAACAGAACCAGTGAAGGAGAGCTCTCATTATTATTAATGACAGCATGCTGCTGCTTCAATAAAGACGGAGTGACTTCAGCTCTGAAACTCTGCAGCTCCACCAGTGGCTCCATCTATACAAACTCATGCTGAGCAACAAACACAAGAAAAAACACTCTGACACTTATTTCACTTTGTGCTCAGAGTCACAAAAATACACAATAATGAAAAAAAGGACAAAATGAGGCTCCAGACTCTAAAAGATCTTCATGGAACTGAAGCGAAGCAGAAGATGTTCCCATTGCTCCCTGATAAATGACTTCAACTGTTCATCAACTTTTGGTGCTGGATTTTTGGCTCACTGAACAACTGATGGATCCGCTTCACATTTCATCAGCAGGAAAATCAAATCAAGCATCTTGGATTTGAACATTTTACTTCCTAAAAGATCACATGGTTTCATCCAACTGTTAAACCAGCATATGCTGAATATTAGTTTCTGTCTCACAGGATGAAAAACAGCTTTAATTACAGCTCAAAATATGAGTCCACTGTTTGATGAGTGCATGGACAAAAGATTAAAAACGTTTCAGTGATGGTTTCAGTCATTTATCCAGTAAAAACATCAAACTGAATCCCAGTCTGTCCACTTCATGTCACCACAACTTTACACCAGATTCATCTCAGCACACAAATAAAACATGATGTCTGACCTCAGAGTCTCCAGGCTGCATTCTGGACTCTCCAGAAAACCACACAGATGTTTCACTCCTGAATTCTGGAGGCTGTTGAAGCTCAGGTCCAGATGTTTCAGATGGGAGGGGTTGGACTTCAGAGCTGAGACCAGAGAATCACAGCTGATCTCTGACAACCAGCAGTACCTCAATCTGAATAAAGAATAAAAGATGTGGATAAAATCATTGATGATCCATCAGATGTGTTCAGGTTCTGAATGTGCAGCTCAACATTACTTTCTCCTCATCAGTTGGCTCTCTCTACAACCAGCAGAGTGACTTTGTGTTTCTGTTTTCGTGGATCATCATCATGTCAGCCTTCTTCACACATCATACAAATGTCAGTTCAATATTCATCCACCTTTTCATGTCTACAATCGATCTGCTGACCTCAGTCCAGTATCTCATTACAGGATCAGCATCAGATCTCTCCCTTCTTTCATTCATTTCATCACATTCTTCTTCTGCGTTTATCAACTTCGTAGCTTTGTCTCATTAAAATGCACAAGTGTGTCTTCAAACAACAGTCACATGTCATCTGTGCATTACAGAGGGATTCTGATTCCTGCTGTCCACACTGAGTGTCAAGTGGTCTCTTCCTAACACAACTCCACTGGGAGGAATCAATTCATGAGCTCAGCTCACACTAACATACAGCTTCAGCTTCTGACACTAATCAAGTTACAGATTATTATAAACTCCCTCTTTGAGTTACTGAGGCTCCACAGCAGTTTAGCAAAAACACTGTGGAAATACAAACATACTGACTGGATCTGTGGAACTCGGACTGCTGAAGCCTCACATCACTTTCACATCAGCTCTACATTCAGACACAGCAGGACTGTGGATTCTGTCCTCTATCGTGGAACACTGCAGTCAGCTGATCAGGGGATTTTTTTTATTTCAACAATCTGAAACATCTTCACAATGCTTTCAGGAAAATCCTCAAAATTTATTAACAACAAACCTCAAACTTCATTTGACTTGAATATACCAAAAAACCATCAACAGTCAGTGAACTGACCTGAGAGTCTCCAGTTTACAGTTTGGACTCTGCAGTCCATCAGAAAGATGCCTCACTCCTGAATCCTGCAAGCTGTTCCAGCTCAGGTCCAGTTGTGTCAGATGGGAGGGGTTGGACTTCAGAGCTGAGGCCACGACTTCATAGTGACTCTCTGAGAGTCCACAGTTAGAAAGCCTGTCATGAAACATAAATGACAAAACATGTTATGATGAGAGACGTTTTATATTTTGTTCATGTATTTGATGCAAGAACATTTGAACACATCAGTGGTTCAGCTGATCTTCTCTGTGTTTGACATGAAATTGAATTCTCATCAGCCTCTCTCTCACCTGCACACTTTGAATCTGTAATAATTTTATATAAATCTATATAATCTTAAAGTTGAATCTGCAGATGTAGGACAGAAGATGGAGTTACATTCAGGCTTCCAGACTAAATGTTTGTCCACTGGTTTTACTGTTACTCAGGATGTTGTGACTGAGTTGAGCTCAGTGAACAGTTCCAGTAGAAAGATGATGATGTCTCTGCTGTGGACCTGCTGCTGTCAGCTTCACCTCCATCACTGAACATCTACAGTCTGCTGTCAAACGCTACACAATGAAACTGATCCCTGGACAACATCACACCTGAACATCAGTAAAGATCAACATCAGGACATATTCTGATGTGATGACAGACGACTGGGTCAACTTTTTCCCTCAATGTTCTTTTGTAGATTTTAAAAAGCTTGTTGAACACAAAGAACAAACCACTGAGGTTGAATTATTTCCAACATAACGCCACACAAACATGTTTTCAGGGTTTGTAGTATTAAAAACACAACTCTGACCTTTGAGTGAATTAGATTGACTTCTACTATTCTGCTCTGATAGATTCACACCTCTGAGCATTTCCTGATACGACTCTTCGCTGCAGCAGCAACAAGACAGAAAACAACAGCGTTTCTCTCTGAGAGGAACTGCATATCAGGAAAGATGTGACATCTGGACTCTGGAACACGAGTTCTGAGTTCAGAACCAATCAGATGCTCCGTGGCTCGGTTCAGAACACTTTGCAGCGTCAGTCTTTGTATGATCAGTAGTAGCCTCATGTCCAAGCTAACAAGCTTTAAATAGAAACTGTTGGACAAGTGACTGAATCACTTCATTGATGTCACGATTATTCTCTAGCTGAGAAACCAAATCACTGTTACAGCATCAATATCATCTCATCATTGTCCAAGTCGCCACAGCAGCTGCTTCAGCTCAATGTAGACACTCAGTTTAAGTTAGAATTATTCATCTATCAGCAGGTTTCAAAATCAACTTTTAAGTCTTTGAACACACAAAACTTACGAAGAGAATAAATACAAAGCAAAGCAAGAAAAAAATTATCAACAACTGGAAAAAATGTAATTAAAACACAGTTTAAAATAATGAGAGCAGTTATTCCATTAAAGCAGTTCTCCCAGACGTCAGAAATGATTCAGATATTATTATAAACTCTAAAGAAGAGTGAAAGTAATCAGGTAAAAGCTGTTTGATTCTTCACTCATGAAGTTCCAGTCAAACTGCTGCAGTGAAGTGACACACAACAGGTCCTGACAGGTGACATTTTTTTACACATTCACTGACTTATATCTGTGTAGGAGACAGACTTTTCATGACACACTGACTCTTGACAGGGTCTTGACTTTATGAAACCCCCTCCCCCCTCAACAAGAAAAGCTCTTCAGATTTGGATGATTTACACAAGTCTCCCAAACTGGCCTGATAAAAGCTCCATTTGTCAAAAAGTAAGTATTTTGAATCACTGTTCAGCAGATCTGCATGACTCCTTCATCAGCCAATGAAGAAACACAGTAGAAAAAACTAAGACGGAAGAATTATTAGAATGAAATAGAAAAACACATTTTATCAGCGTTTGAAGCAACTCAAGAACATCTGAGATGAAACACAGCTGACATGGAATGTTTGAAGTAAACGAGTGGAACACTGAGAATAATGAGATGTTCTAGTGAGAACATCTGAAGAATTGAACTACTGATCTACACTGATTGATGGTAAATGGTAAATGGTCTGCACTTATATAGCGCTTTTCTCTACCTTAGTGGTATCCAGAGCGCTTTACAATGTGTTTCGCATTCACCTATTCACACACACATTCACACACCAATGGCGACAGAGCTGCCATGCAAGGCGCTAATCTACCATTGGGAGCAACTTGGGGTTCAGTGTCTTGCCCTGGGACACTTCGGCATGCGGAGGGGCCGGGGATCAAACCGCCAACCTTGCGATCAGTGGACAACCCGCTCTACTACCTGAGCCACAGCTGCCCATGTGATCATGGTCATCAGGACTGGACTCACCGAAACTTTCTGCAGTTCCTCACAGCTGGAATCAGTCTCAGTTTTCCCTCCCATGAAGTTCTGAACTTGTCCAGGTCCAACTCATCCAGAACCTCCTCTGACAACTGCAGCATGTAGGCCAGAGCTGAGCAGTGGATCTCAGAGAGACTCTTCTCTGGTCTGTTCTCTGACAGGAACTCTTGGATCTCCTGATGTACTGAAAGATGCTTCATCTCCATCAGACAGTGGAAGATGTTGATGCTTCTGTCTGGAGACATTTTATCACTGTTCATCTTCTTCAGGTTGTTGATGACTCTCTGGATCGTTTCTGGACGGTTCTCTGTCCAACCCAGCAGGCCTCCTAAGTGTCTCTGGTTGGACTCCAGACAGAGGCCATGAAGGAAGCGAACAAACAGGTCCAGGTGACCATTTTCACTTCTGAGGGATTTCTCCATGACTCTGTTCAAGAACACATCCAGAGTGTCTCTGTTCTCGTCTTTCCAGTCTTTTCCCAGGAAGTCCTTCAGCACCTTCTTGTTCCAGTCGGTGTAACAGTGGAACATGTAGACTGCAGCCAGAAACTCCTGAACGCTCAGATGGACGAAGCAGAACACCTTGTCCTGGTACAGTCCTCTCTCCTCTTTAAAGATCTGTGTGAACACTCCTGAGTACACTGAGGCTTCTCTCATATCGATGCCACACTCTGTCAGGTCGGACTCATAGAAGATCAGGTTTCCTTTCTGCAGCTGCTCAAAAGCCAGTTTTCCCAGAGACTCAATCATCCTCCTGCTGTCTGGACTCCAGTGTGGATCTGTCTCAGCTCCTCCGTCATACTTGACCTTCTTGACTTTGGTCTGAACCACCAGGTAGTGGATGTACATCTCAGTCAGGGTGCTGGGCAGCTCTCCTCCCTCTCTGGTTTTCAACACCTCCTCCAGAACTGTAGCAGTGATCCAGCAGAACACTGGGATGTGGCACATGATGTGGAGGCTTCGTGACATCTTGATGTGGGTGATGATGCTGCTGGCCTGCTCCTCATCTCTGGATCTCTTCCTGAAGTACTCCTCCTTCTGTGGGTCGGTGAACCCTCTGACCTCTGTCACCATGTCCACACAGTCAGGAGGGATCTGATTGGCTGCTGCAGGTCGTGTGGTTATCCAGAGGCGAGCAGAAGGAAGCAGCTTCCCTCTGATCAGGTTTGTCAGCAGCACATCCACTGAGGTGGACTCTGTAACATCAGTCAGGATTTCATTGTTGTGGAAGTCCAGAGGAAGGCGACACTCATCCAGACCATCAAAGATGAACACAACCTGGAAGTGCTGAAAGCTGCAGATTCCTGCTTCTTTGGCTTCAGTAAAGAAGTGATGAACAAGTTCCACCAAGCTGAACTTTCTCTCTTTCAGCACATTCAGCTCTCTGAAGGTCAATGGAAACATGAAGTGGATGTCATGGTTGGTTTTGTCTTCAGCCCAGTCCAGAGTGAACTTCTGTGTTAACACTGTCTTCCCGATGCCAGCCACTCCCTTTGTCATCACTGTTCTGATTGGTCCATGTCTTCCAGGGGAGCCTTTAAAGATGTCTTCTGGTCTGATGGTTGTTTCTGCTCTGTCTGCTTTCCTGAATGCTGCTTCAATGTGTCTGACCTCATGTTCATCATTGACCTCTGCAGTCCCTCCCTCTGTGATGTACAGCTCTGTGTAGATCTCATTTAGGAGGGTCGGCTGTCCTGCTTTAGGAATGCCCTCAAACATGCTCTGGAACTTCATCTTCAGGTCACATTTAAGTTTACATCTACCAACTGCAGCACCAAGTTCTGAATAAAAAAACAACAACATGAGATCAGTGAATAAATGACAGTAAATATTCCAACAGTTAATTCTCCTAAAGAATTAGTTTGTGAATCTATCTGGAACTTTAGTAAATGTGCTGTTGATCAGCTTCAGTCTCTACAGAAATCCTCTTACTGCTCTGTAGACAGTCAGCCAGCTTCTCCTGCTTCATCCTCCTCAGGAACAACACTGTCATCTGCTGAAACATCTCTCTGCTGCTCCTCTGCTCTTCATCCTCACCCTCCAAATCCTCCTCATCCTCCCTCTTACTCTCTGAGCATTCTGGGTAATCTCGACTCAGAACCTTCTGTGTCTTCTTCAGCTCATTCTTCACAAAAGTCACCATGTTGTCCTCCAGCAGCTGGAACAGAGAAATCTGTGAATGAGCCCATCAGAGTGAAATCATGGAGCCAAACATCAGATCCATGTTGGACACACCGACAGTCTTCTACAAAGAGCAGTATGGAGACGCCTGAACACAACAGATGGAGAACAACTTGTTGTTCATGTACGCACCATGAATATAGAATCCAGGTGATGCTGCTGGACAGACGGAGCTGTGGGAACCTCTGAGCTCTGCTGGTCGACTCTGTGGATCAACAGCAACAGTTAGATCTCAGTACATCTGTCCACACAGAGACAAACACCAGCTACAACACCATGAACGTCTTCAGAAGACTCTGAAAATGGAACAAGTTATCTCCATATTTAAACCCCATCATGTCTCCCACTTCGCTGTGACATGGACGTTCACAACAGACAGAAACACTTTGGATTTCAGAGCAGGTCGGACAACACGTCGTACAAAGGAGTTCTTTTCTAGAATAAGTGACTCTTTCTGTCAGTTACAGCTTACATCTGATCAGCAGATGGACGGCGGCCTTTAAACTCAATGAAATCTTCCTTTGACTGGCCGCTCTTTAAGGACAGACAGCTGAGTTCAGGACAGTCTGGTCTCTGCTGCTGGATTCTGAAACAAAACCAGAACAAATAAAAACTGATGGAAAATATTTTCAAGCTTTTAATAAACACAAATAAAAAACTTTGTATCTGAAATGTCTTTCTGTCGGTTTTACTGTCTCACCTTCCATCTGCAGATCGTCTGAAATAAAGAGGAGAACTCCTTGAGCAGTCACTCTTCATGGACACACAGCTGGATCCAGGTCCAGGTTCAGCAGAGTGTGGATGCTGCTGCTCTGGGCTTCAACACACACAGAGCTGTGAGTGTGAATAATGATAACAGTGATGTGAGAGCTGAGCTCTGACAGTTAGAGATGCTGACCTCACCTCTGAGCTTTGCTCTGGTTCTCATGTTCCCCACACAGAGATCTTTTCGAAGGAGGGACTCCCTCTTCTCTGCCCTCACACTGATGCATAGCAGACAAACACAACAACCTGCTGGGAGAGACACATATTAGTTCTCCTCCTTCCTCTCAGTCACATGACAAACACTCAGCTCTGATTGGAGGAAACCTGTCAAGCTTTGGAACAGCTGCTTCACCTCAACACTCAATCTGACAGTTTCCCTGCAGAGCAGAAATGTACATGCACTTTGAGCTGCAGTTTCATATCAAAGAAAGAACATCGGCAAAGCTCTTTGGACTGTTGGACTGTCTGAACACCAGAGGAACTCCCTCCATGCTGCTTTTTCTTTGACTTTCTTTTGGGGATCAGATCAGTTTTCATTTCTATTCAACTGACTGTGAAAAACTCTTCATCATCTGACATGTTTTTCTTTGGCCAAGTCGACTACATCCAGTCAGAGGCTGCATTCAAAAATCCAAAGTGAATCATGTTACCTTGATGCTGTTGAATTCACATCAGCTCCAGAGACGTTCTGCCTTCATCTGTGGAGGGAACAGAGCAGAGCTGAAACATGAGAATTTCTCCCCCCAGTCTGATCAGCTGCTCTTTTCATTTTTGTAAAAAATAATTAAGTCAAGAAATGTTTCTGTCATTCTAACAGTGTCATTCTGACAGAAGACATTTCTGAGTTCTCTCTCTTTCTTCATGTTGTTCTGTTTCCATAGAGTTGCAGGGCTTTAGATTGCAGAGAAAAATGAGACAAGTGAAAAAAAAAGCACCCAGAAACTGCTGCTGGAGCTCAGAGGGTTAAACAGTGAGCTGCACACCAGATAATCAGTATTTAAAAGTATTTCTCTGAAGGGTTGGTAGTGTTTGTGCTGCTGGTTGGATGTGAGCTGTGAAGACAAACAAGCAGAAGAAAAGGTGGTGATAGTGAGACAGACTGTGTTTTTACAAGATCTGCAGCAAACACTATTTTTGGAGAATTATTTAAATGAGGCGTGTAGAATAAAGTCAATTTAATGAAATAAGATGAATTTTAATTTTAGATTTAGTCAGTTTTCCTCATCCAACTGCACATCACAGGTAATACAATGGTGTCATTTAAAAACAAACCAGAAAAACTAACACCTTTCAGACTGCTTCGGGCTGCTGCCACAACTTCATCACTGCACCATCAAAGTATGCAGTGTGACTGGTTGGCAGCAATAATCTCGTTACATATCAAATGACCTTCCACTGGGCAAGCAGGTGTCAGCAGGAAGCAGGGGGCTGGTTGGTTGGCTAGTTGTAGAAACTACTTTAGAGAACAGAGATTTCCTCTAATCACAGATATGCTGAATCAGAGTTCGGACAGAGATCGGTAGATACATCAAAAACGATGAGTTGATTTTTGAATATACAAGCAAGCATGACCTCATATGGCTGCTGTTTTATTACTATGCCAGAGCAGCCCAAGGACCAGGTTCTAGGACATTTAACCACACAAACCCACCACAAAGAGACACAACTGACACAAAACAATCACAAACCCACCACAAAGAAAAACAAAACAAACACAAACCCACCTTATTAAACAGAACAGAGAAGCCACCAATCCAAAGTTGCCTTCGGATCCCCTCAAATATTAGTTCTTAAGTTTACAGCAGCTCACTGGAGCTCCAGCTCCACGACATACAGCAGAGAAACACTGCTTTAACATGAACGTATAAGGAATCATCATCCATTCACTAAACACTCACAGGAACATTCTTCTATTTCTGGGTGAAAGAAAAAACACCTCCAACAATCCCACATTCACCATCACTTCAACTAAACAACCAAACACGTCACTGTTTGGCAGGAGCTGGAGGAAACCATCACAGGTCCACTTACCGAGCTTTCAGCCATGAACTTCACTGGTTCTCTCCGGTCCTCAGGAGGTCTGTGAGAAAAACAGCTTTGTGCTCAAGTCAAACTTTATCAGAATGAAAGAATGCAGTGTGACTGGTTGGGCTGTGGTTCAGGTTGAGTCTTTTCTGGTGTCTTGTTTATCTTATGTTCCTCATTCCTCTTTGGCTGTTTTTGCACTTTTTAATTTTTAAGATATACAACAAAAGTACATCGTATCAGTTTGTCAAGTAAAAGTGCAAAGGTTAAAGGTATTATTTATTCATCTTTATTTAACCAGGAAGTCCCATTGAGATTAGAAATCTCTTTTACAAGGGCGACTTATATTAAAGTGAAGGTACAAAAGATCAAGTTAATAAAATAACAATATCCATCCATCCATCCATTATCTTCCCTTTATCCAGGGCCGGATTGTGTTTAAAGTTTCTAATGAAGTTTTTAAGGTTTCATGTAGTTTTGGTGTCTTTTTGAATGTGGATGTTCTACTTTGACCTGAAGTGCTGTGTTTTCCTGCATCGACTCATGCTGGGCTTGCGCATAACGATTTTCATATACAGTTAGGTCCATAAGTATTTGGACATTGACACAATTTTCAGCATTCCAGCTCTGTACAACACCACAATGGATTTGAAATGAACCAATCAAGATGTGCTTTAAGTGCAGACTTTGAGCTTTAATTTGAGGGCATTTACATCCAAATCAGATGAACGGTGTAGGAATTACAATACATTTTATATGTGCCTCTGTTCACTTACAAGTTGATGTCGTCTTGCTGGTTTAGCAAGAACAATTCGTGTCAGTCTTCTCTGACGATTTATCCTGTTTCTTCGTCACATCAGAAGTTGGATGATCGTCAAAATAAAAACTGAAAAATTGAGGATTGCTGGCATTCTCACAGATTTCTGAGGCTATTTTATGGCAAATAGTCATATTTTTTAAAGATAGTTCTTCTGTATGTAGCTCATAGAAATGGCAAGTCATGAGTTGTGGCGCAAAAATATGAAAAAATAAAAATAATAATTCGTATTAATATATTTAATGGAAGCAGAGCAATGTATTGCAACACAAAATAAAAGATTTTATTATTTTCATTAATTAATTTTGGAAAATACGGTGAGTATAAATATTAATTTATCACAGAAACGCCGGGTAGCTCACTACAATAGCCGGCATCGACATACGTTTTAATTGAGCGACAGTATTGACGTAATAGAGCCGAGACTCGCGTAGTGTCCGAAATATATTTGCTCCCTATATAGTGATCACTATATAGTGCACTATGTAGTTATCGCTATATATGGAATAGGGAGTGGATGATTTCGGACACAGCCAAAGTTCAAACATGTTGAACTTTGACCCTCGTGCACTATTACGAATAACTGCACGGCCAAAAGAAAAGAGGCATCCTGCCTGGCACACTGGGACTGCAACCAAAATGGGTACATATGCAACCATTTTTTGAGAGTGCGCGAGTTAAAGTTGAACGTGGTGGCATTTGTATGAGTGTTTAATCATGAGGCTGTAATGTCCCTCAGGTAGCCACTCATTAGCTATTGTGGTTTTATGTAGTATTTATTTCTTCTCTGGCTCAGTTGGTGGCACATGCCATCATGATGACAGCGCAGATGTGGTAAACTATCCATTTACTTTGTTCACAGATGAAGCAGTCTATAGCTGATTATTTTAAAAATGTAATAAATAAGCAGAGAAAAGAGGAAGCCGATGGAGAGAGTGAACAGACGAGAGGCTCTGATTCAGACACAGGTGATGATGACAGTTCAAGCTGTAGAAAAAGGGCTGGAGCAGGTGGGGAGATACCGACTGAGCAGGTGAAGATAAAGAGATCACAAGTACTGCGTCGGTACTCCTGGTACCAGGGGAATGCTGTGACACTGTGGACCGACCATTGCAGGTAATTCTAAACTTTTCATTGGGTCAACACATTTTAAACTCGAAACTGTGAAGTTGCACAACAGCAGTTAAAAAAACAAAACCTGTCTGAACCAAAGTATCACCCTACAAACTGAGCCCTTCCCTGCCTCTTTTCAGTGGATGGTTGACAGTAATGTCTTAACAGGGAAAAATGAAATAATCAAGTTTAACACTGCTTATAACACTGCGAAAGAGGAACTTCCGTTCACGAAATTCAAATTGCAGATCCTACTGATGAGAAAGAACAGCTTGAATGTTAATCTGACCTATGCCAACGACACAGCATGTGCCCAGTTGATAGGCGTGACGACCTCCAGGAGAGGGCTAGTGACAAAATAGCCTCTGCCCCCTACATATCATTTGTGATAGAAAATGCCACTTACGTCTGTGTCAAGGAATTTTTTTGCAGAATATCCTACACAAGGTCAAGATCATGCTGGTACTCCCAGTATCCGCAGCAGTCTGTGAATGAGGTCTTTAATCACAAAACAGAATCAAATCAGATCTTAGGGCAAGTTTGCATAATGACACTGTTGAGGACTTCATCCGAATCGAAAGAGCATCAGGAGGCCCAACTATAAGAGCTGGTCCCTCTGAGTTGAACTGCAGGGAGTGAATGAATGCAGTTAGGGGAAGTGAAGTTAAGCAATAATCGTGTCCATTGAGGGAATAATGCAAAATCAACAACGGCAATTACATAGGCGTTAAAAACATACATGCTGTTTGCTGTTATTTAACATTTCTTGTGAAATTACAAGGTAGAATATGACCTATTTTGTAACTTCATTTACAGATTAAAATATTTGGAATAACCAGATTTTGAGTTACTGTCAGTCTTTACAATAATGCAAAAACAGGGTTTCCAAATGACGACAACCATTTAACCTTCCAGTTGAGAAAGCTGACGGCACCAGAACTGCCAGTGAAAAAGTTAGTCTGGAAACTGCTACAGTCTGAGGATATATGATTTCAACTCCCTGTTGTATGCACTTCAGAATGTGGCTTCTTGATTGTCTGGATTTTGTCAGCCTTGTAACATTATAACCTCAGAAGCCTATACTACAAAGCAAGTTCAATATAGAGGGATGTATAATATTTTCCAACAGAACTGTAGGCAGTGTTTTAATGTCTGTTAATTAACCTGCAATACAAGATTAAGCGTTTAGCATAAGCTACCATGGTGATGTAAGAAGTAAACAACTGTCGTAGTCCTAAAAACCGAGAGTTAAATCTGAAGTTGCCTTGATAAACTAAAATCCTAATCTGTAGAACAGGCCTCTAGGAACACAAGATCAACAGTAAGACACAGAGGATGATACAGACACTCACTGAGATACTCATGAGTAAACTCAGCAGTAACCACGGCTGAACGATGGACCCATCATGGAAGTGGAATCTCTAATCATCAAATGGCTGCTTTAGCCTGGATCCAAAGCAAGTAAGTCCTAATTATGACCCATGTAAAAACGTCCAACTTCACAGGAAGGACAAAAAATGTGTTTAAAGCCTACTACAAAAAACAAAAGAAAGTAAACTTTATTTTTAATGTCACTGGTGCACCATCAATGTATTGTTACGTACTTGACCTTTATGTCACCTGACAGACACACTGACACCAGAAATCTACAGGAACACAGCTGAATAAAAGTGGAAGAACTCTGCCACAGGACATCAAAACTGTGATCCTACAGCATCTGGACATGGACCACCCAAATCAGTGTGTTTGACAAAAAAATAGCTGTTGTAAATACTGAGATGTAGTGTGTCGTCACAGAGCTCAGGGTTGCTGGCTGATGCACCTCTGTTTCCTTTTTTCTGTGCCTGCTTCTCTTGTCCCTGTAAATTCCTGACAAGAAACAAAAACTGGCCTTTCCATAGCGATGGTGGTATAGTGGTGAGCATAGCTGCCTTCCAAGCAGTTGACCCGGGTTCGATTCCCGGCCATCGCATCTCCCTTCCTTTGCCCCCCTGGCTACACACAAAATACTCCACTCTTGCGGTGTGTTTGAAAGTGCTGTAGTCAATGTTACGATGCTGTGATTGTTGAGTTTACACAATTGCAAATGCATCATGTTTCATCCCACAATCTGAACAGTATCAGCAATGTGTTAGAACTTTTACACAGAGATGTTTTGCAGTGGCCGGTCATCAAATTCTGCGCTCTTCAATGACCTTCAACAGCTTTGCATTCTGAACCTGAAAGGCTTTCATGTCTGTGTATGAGATGTGAAGTTACTGCCAGCTGCTGCTTGGCTTTGGAGGCGTTGGTCGGTGGATGTTGGTAACTTTACACAGATCCAGGCTGCTGCCTCCCTGTTTCCAGTCTTTTTGTTTAGCTAAGTTGATCAGCTGCTGGTTAGAGCTTCATATTTATGGTACAGACATGAATTGGTATCAGTCTTCTCATCTAACTCTTAGTATGACAGTTCTAAGGTGAACTGTTAGTCTGTTAGAATGTGGCCCAAAGTTCCACTACAACCTAGAAAGTTCCAATAAGCAGCATGCAGAAAATCTTACATTGACATCAAGTAAAATCATGAGACCAAACACAGTACATTTGATAGAAGAGTGTTTTTACTTGAACTTTTCATTGCGTAAATTCTTCTTGTGTTAATTCAATAACTTAGTCATAATGAATGCTATTAACCCAGCTTTACTTTCACTACATTCAGTGTCAATTCCATGGCAAGATTTTCAATCCAAGGAGACTTCAAGCCGAGACAAAAGTTTCTTTTACAATCATTGTCGAGCTTCAGTACGCAGATGACACCACTGTTTGCTCATGCTCTGAGAATGGATGCAGAGAACTGTGGATGCTTTTGCCACAGAGAGATGGAATAGACTCTGTCTCTCACAGTTGAAGTGTATCTACAATAAAAATTACAGACCTCTCCATTCTTTCTAAGTGGGAAAACTTGCAGCATTGGCAGCGCATTAAATACTTATTTTACCCCACTGTAGTAGATTGGCCTTACCCTTAACATCAGCAAAACTGAGATCATGTTTCAGCATGAATGGATCTATCCATCTCCTGCAGAGTCTCCTTCATCAATCCAAACTGATGGTGATGAACTCAGTGTGGTAAACATCTTCAAATACCTGGGAAGCACGCTCTCCAGCAACGCCTCTTTGGATATGGAAATTCAAAATTGCAGCCGCCACAGCCTCCAACAAACTCAGCTTGAGGATTTTCTGCAATAATGATATCCATCGAACACAAGGATTAAAGTCTGCAATGCCATCATCATTTCCACTCTTCTCTATGGCTGTGAGACATGGGTCACCTATTGGAAGCAGATCAAGCAACTCTCAAAAGCAAAAGACACAAGGACGCGTTAAAACACTCCTTATTGAAGTACGGCATTAATCCGAACGATTGGGATCAACTAGCAGCAGACAGACAGGTCTGGAGAAGCACAGTTGGGAAAATTGTTCTGCATTTCGAAAACACTCGACTTGCTGAGGAAGCTGTGCTTCGTGAATGAAGGAAGGCTGCTGCTCAGTGGTAGAGACCCCGAAGTCAGGACAGTCTCTGCTCTGTCCATTTAGCTGCCACACTCGCCTCCGAGTGGCTGCGACGACGACAACTTTCACTGCTGAACAAGTCAGAATGTCTGCTGTATTTAGTATTTTTACTATATAAATATAAAAAGGTCACGGGCTCTGCCTCCTCTGCTTAGTGGCAGCCTCTTCTCCTCTTCACTAATGACCTGATGCAGGACACCTGTGGCTGGGAGCGCTCCACCTGCTCTCCTTCCATAAAGCCTGGCAGAGTTCATCACTCCATGTCAGACCATCAAACGGCAAACCTGTTTGTCCAGTCAGGCTAATATTCTGCTTCTGTTTTGCTCTGCTGTTTTAGTAACACTATTCTTCTCTGTTCAGTTCTCCCAGCTGGCCCCGTCTGTGTCTCCTGCCTACTCCTGCTTAGGACATGGATTCTCTAGACCAGGGGTGCTCAATCCTGGTCCTCGAGAGCCCCTATCCTGCATGTTTTAGATGTTACCCTCCTCCGACACACCTGATTCAAATGATCAGGATCGTTATCAGGCTTCTGCAGAGCTTGATGATGAGCTGATCATTTGAATCAGGTGTGTTGGAAGAGGGAAACATCTAAAACATGCAGGATAGGGGCTCTCGAGGACCAGGATTGAGCACCCCTGCTCTAGACCCACTCAGACCCGGTTCTCTGCTGGCTCCTCACAATTCATGACAGATCTCCACACCACACATCTCAATCTGCATTCCTTCAACCCTCTCTCAGACAGGCAGCCAGTTATATTGAATTAAGGTTGAATAGTTGATAGTTTATGTTTTTGCTGAGTTGGCGTTCTGTGTGTTCTTGTACTTTCGCCTTATATGCATCTCAGTGTGTTCTGAGTTTTGATTATTTGCTTTGTAGGTATTTTGGGTATTCTGAAGTTTCATCTTATTCTGCGTTTGTAGAGTTAACCTTTTTTCACCATGTCAGCATTCTGTATGGAAGCAAATATGGACCAAAATTGAAATGCTTTTTTTTTTCCATTTTCAGAAGAAAGCTGCATTTTCGAATCGTAACTAAAAAGAATTACAAGTCATCCGAACTGCATTTTCATTGTAACGAACACAAATAAAGCAACTACGTAAGGGGCTGAAAGACAGTGGTGTTCTCAACATGATGAAAGAGCGTCGTGCCCAAGCCGCAGCCCTTTTTCCAAGATCTGCAGAAGCAAGGTGTTGACTCGCAGGTAAGGGAGTTCCGTCATTCATATATTACAAGCCTCCATTGTTATATCCAATAAAAGCTGCCTTTTCTACCTCTGCTTTTATAAAAGTGATGGTTCTTTGCAAGATAACTCTACTCTGTTAATATACCCTTTCAGTTTATAGTCTTTTTTTTTGTTTCTCAGACCATCTTGAAAAGGATCATCTGGCCAATGCCAGATAGTGAGGATGAGGATGACCACAGCAGCGTGGAGGAGACATGCCTGGTCACAGGCTTTTTGAGAGCCTACATTGAAAATGGTCAGATTGTAAATGTTATCTAAGAAAAACATAGGTCTGAACCATGTATGTCTCCTAGAGCTGTTGCTAATCATTCACACTGATTCCATATTTATGGAAACATGTTGGTGAAAAATCTATCTTGTAACATTTTGTAAACATTGTTTTAGTTTTCCGTGGAAGTCCCTTTTTTTTTTTTTTTACAATCACCTTACAATGAAACAGTGATTAATGACGTTTGGGTAAACTTCAAAAAATTATGATGTACAGGATCTTATTTGCAGATTTTAAAATACTGATGACTGTGTCTTTGGGGGGTCCTCTCGGGAACTACACCAACTCCTGAAGTTTTGGACAGGTTGGAGTAAACCTCCCTAGAACCTGTATGTAGAAGTTTCCCCTAAAATTACCATGCCTGTAGCCCCAACCTGCATGACAACACTGAAACTGCCTCTGAAGTGCCCACGTTACCAGACATTCAAAGAGAACCTTGAAGCATCTGTTAGAAGTTTATATTTTGGATCTGGAGTGACCTGATTTGAATAATCAGAGAAACTGAGTGTCTAAGTTCAAAATTTCAGTGTTGTACTTACTACTTCGAAATTCATTTCAGATCCCCAGTTGTACAAGTTAGTATTTACCTCCTTTTTATACTTGTCATTCAAGAAAATGCCATGTTCAGGTATTACCTCGGTACCTTGGAGTTATATTTCCATTTTTATTGAAGTATGTTTGTGTGAGGTTTAAAGTTACAGAGTAAAGAGAACTTTTAAAAACATTTAAATGTGATGTATTATTGACAAATGTAACAAATCTGTTGTTGACAAATGTATCAAATGTTGACGTTTGGGTAATAAAGAGAATTTAACGTAAATTGTTGTGCTTCCTGTATTTTAATGCACTTTTACAGACAGTTGTGTGCGCAAGTTTGTGAAAGTTCTTTGATTGAAAAGATGTAAGAAAAGTCTTTTGGGTATATGTATATGAATGCATCTCTTGGTCCTCCACCCTCACTCCCACTCATCCAGTTCTGGCTGTCTCTGTATCAGCTGCAGTGCAGCTGTGTAGATGTCCAGTGCATCCATGAAGGGAACACTAAGGTCCGGCAACCTCGCCATGTTTTCCATGTCAGTTGTTGCTCCAGTTGCACTTGGGGTACTTAAACTCATTCCGCTTGTCCTACAAGGTCATCAAAGCCATACAGTCCATCCCAGTCACTACCATAGTCTGCCTCCATCGGAACACAAATAGAAGACCGTCAGAATTTTGAGATTAGATATTTACTAAGCTTTGTTGAGACTTACACACAAGCGATGGCATCTTCAAGTTTTTCATTTAAGCACTTTCAATTGCAGTTTTAAAATGTTCAGCTATGAAATAAGTTCTCCTAAGTATAAATATGAAGTTATGTAATCGAGCCTGACCATTTTAGGCTTTTTAAATGTATACTTTAAATAATAGCTCCTAATATGATGCACTCCATGCATCGTTTCAACATACCTGATCAGGATCTTTAAGGTGTCTTATCGATGTCCAAAGTTGCTAGGGAGACTGGCTACCTACTGTTCTCAGGCTATGATCATTCCAAGCATCCATGAAGAAGGCAAGTGGCCTCTGTAGTTGAGGCAGAAAAGCCCAGTGGAAAGCAAAAAGATGACTCTCATCAGGATTCAAAAGCCCTTCTCTCTCCAGGTTGTGAACGAGAATATGGAATAGGTCAAGGACTTGGATGTACACATCTCTCCATAACCATTCTATCCTGGAATAACAAGTGGCATGATTAAGAAAAACAAATTACAAGCAACAAGAAAAGAAAAAAAAGGTTTTTCCTTTGAATTATAATTTGTAGTTGGTAGCTTGGACACAGGAGTGTATGTTATAGTTGGACATTTGATAAATGTGTCTAGCCTAATCTGATCTTGGTAGATTACTTACTTAAAAAATTACTTACTTAAAAAATTACAAAAATACATTTTGTAAATATGACAAAACAACAGCCTCTTAAGCAAATGACAGATGTCATTCAGGCTTTGTTCAGTATATTCAAGTCAATAATGTAAACAAATTTTACTGAAATGAGAATTTGTGAATGAGGCCTGTGAGAGTTCTTGCAAAAGAACAACAGGAATGAACGTTGGGGAATAATAACACATAACACATAATAACACTCTCCTGCAATGATTATCTCTTAATGCATTACTATTGAAAACTTAATGTTGGTTATGGACACTCTTTCCAGCAAAGTGCGAGTTTCGATTTTGTCCTCGGTGTTCCACCATGAAATGGGCAACCTCAATATTCTCTCCACCCTTTTAAGAGCGCACACATGGTGGCAAACCAAAGCTGTTGATGGCACCAATAAAGCTCTCCAACACTGTAGATACTCGATTTTTCGTTGCATCAGACAGATAAACAATTAAGCGACTGAAGTCATCTATTCCCGTGTGAACGACAAATCTCCAGCTATTTAATAAAAAAAGAAGATATAATGCATCAGATATAAATTTGAAGAAGGTTTATTCACAGCTTATTTGACACAAAGAAAAGTAGGGTACGATGATCAAAAGTGTTAGAGAGGGTGAAAACACTCAATGTCATATGTTCAAGTATGTAAAAACAAATTTGAAAAACGTAAAAATTTGTGATTTCCACCCATGTGCCACATTGCATTTGGTGCAGGAACAGAGGATTACCTCCGTTTTCCTGTGTGATTGGCCATAGCTGGCACTTCAGCCCCAGTTGGGTCCACTCTTCTTAAGGAGTCCTTGTAACTACAATAAAACAACAATAGCAAAAAATGTGAAATCTCAAAGACCAACTACATGAACTATTAACAGCATTTCAAAAATCAGTGTAAATACAGGTAATGCAAATTAAGGTAACCTCATTTCATTTGAGCAATTCTATTCTCATTTGATTGTCTTATTTTAATCACTTGCATATTTCTCCTCAACAAACAACCAAACACATCCCATGGTGACAGGCCTTCCCACCCCTATCTTTCCCACTAGGGCAGTGGGGAGGCTCATTACTCCGGATCCACTCCCAGATCATCATATGCACCTTAAATTCTCAATAAAGTCTCAAATAGGCTCCAGTCTCCTATAGCTACTGGGCCTGGTCTGGCTCCAGGTTTGAGCAAATAAAAGTCGGTCTCAATTAGAGTCGTGTCTGTTTCTATTCTCTGCAAGTTCCTGTGAATGTACAAAACCTCTTGAAGCCCACGATCGCCTATTTGAGCAGTTTCTAATATGCTTCATTCATGCTAGAGTTCTCGAAGACCCGACCCGATCCAGTCCGCAAGTGTTGAAGCCTGGACCCGATGCGGCTAGACTCATGAGTATTAGCTAATTCTTGGCCAGACCGCGGCAAAAAGAAAAAGCCCGATCCGACCAGGGTTATAAAATAAGTAGTGCTGTCAATCGATTAAAATTTTTAATCACGATTAATCGCATGAATGTCATAGTTAACTCACGATTAATCGCAAATTAATCGCACATTTTTTATCTATTCTAAATGTCCCTTGAATGATCATTTTATAGGAGGAGGAGGCGGAGAATTTGCGTCAGCTGTGTTTGGCCATCAAGTGGTATTACAGACTGGATGTGCTACGATGAGAACTCAGTTCACTCTGACAACACACACAGATAACTTTGGTCTTGTCAATCATCATTCGCGCACCCCAGGCCGCCGTCACCTGGCGGAGCATCTGGACCAGCGGCACACGGTTCAGGACGGGGAAAAGGAGCCGACAGAAAGGCATGGAGGCGAGGAGACTGCTGCTGTACCACCGCCAGCAGGAGATCCTGTCGGACTCCGACAGCGAACACCTCGCCCTCGCCAACCATGCCCCCGCCCCACCCCCCCCCGCCCGCGTTAATCTCGCGATTAAAAAAATTGACGCCGTTAAAATTGATTTGCGTTAACGCGTTATTTTTGACAGCAGTAAAAATAAGATTAAATGATCTATTCCCCCTCTCCCCGTTTTTTTTTTCCCCCAAATCGCACTTCCATTCCAATCTTTATACTTGGTGTACACAGTCCTTCTACAAACAGTAGGCTAATGATAAGGAATAAAGAGCTTACCTCAATCCGTTACTTATCATATTCCATTTGATGGTCTGGCGGCTTACGCTAAACAGTTTTGCTATGTCCTTCACTTTGCAACAAATACGTTTCCATCACTTCGAAAGGGATGTCGATGGCTGGTCGTCCCCTTTCAGACACCACTGCGTCGAGTTACCAAAGGACTGAGAGCAGGTTAACTGGGGCAACTTCCTTCACATTGGTATCTGTGACGGCAGAGTATGCAGCCAAGCTCTCTATAATCTGCTCAGGTCTGTCACGGGCATCCGATTGAGAAACTGTATTTAACTCCACATGGGAAGCTAATTCTATCAAGGACTGTGAGAAGGCATCAGGAGGAGCCATGTTGTGTGCCCCATATACATGTATATGGTGTCTACGGGGAAGAAGAGCAGCCACTGACGTCACTCTCCTGCATGTCTTGGGATTGCCAAGTTAATTGAATTATAGACCATTTTTTGCAGGACGGGCATGAAAACGAAAAATCAGTCTCCTCTTTGTTTTCTTTTTAGTTGTGTCATAAAATGTGCAACCTAAAGAAGAAAAAGAAAATGCAGTTTGTATGATTAATTATTAATTTTGTTTATTAGTGATGATGCAAATGATGCATCTATGACTTGGAAATGAAAAGGCCTTTCTGCTAATGCATTTTAATTTTCAAATTTGACGTTTCAAATTGAATTTTGGTAACTTTTTGTTGGGGCATCTCCACAGTTAAGTTTCAAGTTTCCCATTGGAAGATTTTAATGTCAGATTAAAAATGGAGAAGCCTCTTTGTCTGTATGTGGTGCTCTACAGAATCCTCAAGTGTGCCAAGAAAGGACACCGAAACTGTTTAAAGGTTCTCTGCTGAGTAAAGTAAGAACACATGAGTTTTTCGTTGTAGCTGATCTTTCAGTGAAGTTGTTTCTAGAACTTTCCAAAAAACTATTTAGTAGTTCACCCTTGTGCACTTCAGTTTGTTTGATTTATTCTGTATGTGCTAGAAAAAGCACAAACATTTCTCTAATGTTTAGATCATTATGTATGAACATGAACAAATCAGCCTAGTTTTTAGGGATACATACCGAGCCAGAGGGGCAGACTAGCAGGGCTTGCCTCCTCTCCCTCCTCATTCTCCGCATCCTGGCTCTTCTTGCCCGAATCCGAACTTGCATTCATTCTGCTTCCTCCTCCACTTCTAAGTACAGCATCTCAGCCATAACTGCAAACACTGATCGATCCATTATTCAAACTTTTCAGTATTTTTAAATCCAACTCACTAGACAATTGCACATTACAGTTTTTCTCCATTGGTTTGGCTCATTTCTCGAAACTGAAATTACATTCTCAAAACAACATGGACAAACCTCCAAACTCCTTTGCAATTGTTCACAACAGAATTGAATTTCTCCTTCATTTCATCAAATTGCAAATGTCTTACTACATGTCTCAATGTCTCAGTACATCTTTGCAAATGATTCAGCACAGGTAGTCTGCATTTAGCACAATTTCCAATTGGATAGATCTTGTTGAGCTAAACTCATCGTTGACTTCTCAGTCTAATGGTCGTTCACTCCAAAACATGTCAGCATCATTTCATTGTATAAGTCATCACATGCACAATAGTCTGTTCAATTGTAAGGATTAGTCACGAACATACTGTAAAACCATCAATACCTCACATGAATCTCTTGGAACATTGGATAAATTGATTAATTGACAGCCAGGTGAAACTAGAACTTGACTAACGAAGGAGGAGTTTCACACATCTCAGATGACCAGTCAAACAGTGTGTTTAATTACTTGACAGGTGCTGTCAATGATTGTGAATGCTACCAGACATGTGTATATAGAGCTTGACCAGGACCAGTACCATTTCTGAACATGGAAGCATCTGGCCAAGCAAATGAACAAAGGCAACAGCCTATGTGAAGAGGAAGAAGAAGAAGAAGAAGAAGAAGAAAAAGAAAAAGAAAAGGAGGAGCAAGGGTGCGTGGTGGTGGAATAGGGGGAAGAGGTCGAGGAGCATGAAGACACCATGCTGTCCCGGATGAAATTCAGGCAACAGTTATTGACTGTGTGATCAACCATCGCCTCACTATGGCGGAGGCAGGCTGCTGAGTGCAGCCTAATGTGCCCCACTGTACAGTCTCCTCCATCATCCAAACCTTTCACAGGGAAAACAAGTATGTACTCAGTCAATGATGGAATTGATACTAAAAATGATAAGAAAAATATTGGAGAAAATAAACTATGGAATTATTGATGATGCAGTTTACAGTAGTATTCCAGTCACTGCAGTGATGCATTAGAACTGTGGTAAAGTTACTGTACCTAATACAATACAATTACACTGGTAACTCATTCTTTAAGAAATACATAAGGCATACATTACGAATGGTAACACAGTGTTGTCCTTTAAATTCTATGTCTAGGATTGAACAACAATCCTAGACATAGGATTGGCAGAGCAAGACTTCTCAATGAACAACAAGAACAAGCGATCTATAACATGATGGCAAATAATGCCATCACATTGAGACAGATCCACGCTGCAATCCTCCAAGACAATGCTATATTCCACAATGTCACCTCCATAAGCATCTCCACAATAGACCGGGTATTGAAGAGGCATCAGATGTCCATGAAACAGCTTTACAGGGTACCATTTGAGAGGAACTCTGACAGAGTGAAAGAGCTGTGGTACCAGTATGTACATCCAAGTCTATCATAGAATTAAGTAGCGGTTTCCAAACTTTTTTGGTTTCAGTACCCCTTTACCTGATTTCTGAATCCAAGTATTTGCTTTATCTGACTTCAACATTTTGTCTAAAAATTGCCACAGAAAGCTGCAGCTTAGTGTGTGATACTATTATCATTATAATCATTATTTTGAGGAATATAACATATGATAAGAAAAGGGGTCAAAGAGCTGCAATTACTGCCTCCCAAGCAGATCTATCTAGTAATGTGGTTTTACTGTAATATTTCAGTGAGTCTAGTCATTGACGATTTCCCCCTCCCCTTTGTCTCAAATACCCCCTGTAGTACCTCTGTGTTAGCCTAGGGGTACATGTACCCCAGGTTTGGAACCACTGGAGTAATGGCCAGTAGTATATTGAACTTGTGGAGGAGAACAGAACATTCTAATGTCTGTTACTCAAGTGTGTGACTCTTCTGTAAGACTGATTTGCTGATTTATTTATTTTTTTTTAACTTTGTTGTAGAGAATAATGGCATTAGAAGGAAACAAGACCCCTCACATTCTCATGTTTGTGGATGAAGCTGGCTTCAACCTGGCCAAGGGCCGAAGACGTGGCCGTAACATTATTGGCCACCGGGCCACAGTGGACATCCCAGGCCAGCGCGGGGGCAATATAACTATGTGTGCAGCTATTTCTGAGAATGGTGCGGCCACTCACATCCCTAGTCTTGGCCCATACAATACACAGAAGCTCCCCATCTTCTTGGACCGCCTTTATTCTGATTTGATCCCTGAAAATGAGAGGGTCTCGTAGGGCCTCACCTACCAATCTATGTAATTGTGTGGGACAATGGGAATTTCCACCGTGGCCCGCTCATCAGGGCCTGGTTCACCACTCATCCAAGGATGGTCATGGTGTTCCTACCACCTTACTCTCCTTTCCTTAATCCCATTGAGGAGTTTTTCTCTGCTTGGAGGTGGAGAGTGTATGAGCATCAGGCTCAGAATCAGAGGTCCCTGCTAGATTGATTGATTTGATTGAGTTTATTTATTTGAGCATTTGTTACAAAAAATAACTATTACAGTCAAAAAGAACTAAAGACAATAAAACATAACAATTTATACTCAAAAGGAGTAGGTAAGAAGTTCATAGAACTTATGTATATCCTACCCCTGTGTACCTTTTAAGTTGGCATTAACAGTTCAAACATTACATTTTTACAAATACAATTTCATTTAACAAATTTTAAAATTGCACAGAAATATTTTAGCAAGTATTAAAACAATAGATAAAATAGAAAATTACAGTGTATGCTTGTTTATGTTCTTGTAATTGCTGTTAGCAACGGCACAAACTTTATTTTCAGAGAATTTTGCAGAGAATATTATTCAATAGGATAAGTAAGGATTAGTTCCTATCTCGTGTTTTATTGTTGCTCACCTTTGCTCTTTTTCTATTTCTATATATTTATGCAGAAGGTAGTCTTTATAGAGAGCTTTGAACTTTACCAAGCTTTCTGCTGTTTTGATGTTGTCATTTAGACTGTTCCATAATTCCACCCCACATCTACTAATACACATACTTTTTAGTGTTGTTCTGGAATACTTTGATTTAAGATCCGTTTCTCGTCTCAGGTTGTATTTCCCTTCTCTAGTTTTGAACATTTGGTGAATATTTGTAGGAAGCAGATTTTGTTTAATTTTAAAGAGTAATACATTTGTTTTAAATTGTACAAGATCTTTAAAATTTAATGTTTTTGACTGGAGAAACAAGGCATTTGAATGATCACGGTGTCCTACTGAATGTACAATTCTAATCGCTTTCTTTTGTACTCAAAATAGCGCTTCTGTATTATTTTTATACGAGTTTCCCCAAGTCTCCACACAGTAGGTTAAATGGGGTATAATAAGAGCACAATAGATGATATATAGCGCTTTTTTATCAAGGAGATATTTAGATTTGTTCATCAAAGCTACAATCTCGGCAGTTTTGGTTTTGATTTTTGTTATGTGTGGTTTCCATGAAAGTTTATGATGTAAAGTGACACCCAGAAATGTGTGCTCATGGACTCTTTCAATTGCAACATTATCGATTTTAATTTGAGTTTGCATATTGACATTGCGTGTTCCAAAGAACATAACTTTTGTTTTAGATATATTTAATGACAGTTTGTTTTTGTCAAACCAGCGTTTTAGATTTTACATTTCAGCTGTAATTTCAGTCATGAGTTTTTCAAGATTTTCACCAGAACACAGAATTGTCGTATCATCTGCAAACAGAATGAGCTTAAGTTTTTTTGAGGCCAAGTATAAGTCATTGATATAGAGTAGAAATAGTTTTGGTCCTAGCACCGATCCTTGTGGCACTCCACAAATTATATAATCAAACATGGATCTCTCCTGTCCCCATTGAACATACTGTTTTCGATTTGTTAAGTAAGAACTAAGTTAAGTAACGCTACTCCTCTTATTCCATACTTTTGAACTTTTTGCAATAAAATTGTATGATCCATTGTATCAAAGGCTTTTTTTTAAGTCAATGAAAATTCCTACAGGATGTTTTTTTTCGTCAGTATTTTTTGTTATTTCTTCTGTAAGTCCAATCAGCGCCAAAACAGGTGATCGGTTTTTTTCGAAAGCCATGTTGGCTATCATTTAGAATATTGTATTTATTTAAAAATTCATCTAATCTGTCTGTGAATATTTTTTCTAATATTTTGGAAAACTGAGGCAAAATAGAGATTGGCCTGTAATTCATAAATTGGTCCTTTTCACCAGTTTTGTAGATGGGAATAACTTTAGCTAATTTCATGTGATCTGGAAACAAGCCAGTTTTAAATGATAAATTAAAGATGTGGGATAAAGGTTGTGCAATTTCATGAAAAACATGTTTAATAATAGTTATGTTAAGTTCATCACTATCTGTAGTTTTTTTGTTTATACATTTATTCACAATGTTAATAATTTCTATTTCGTTGGTTTGCATAAGAATAAAAGAAATTGGATTTGTCTGAATGCCTTCGCATATAGGGTCAGTATTTGTTGTGTGTATAGTTGAAGCCAATTCCGGGCCAATGTTTATAAAATATTTATTGAATTCATTTGCAATTTCATCAGGTTTTTGTTACGAGGGGGGTGGTGCAGAGAACCCAGGAGCAAACACAGAATTGGCACACGAGCAGAATGTGAAACTTAAGATGCTTTAATACTAAAATTAAGAGCAAACTAGAACAAGACTAACCCAGGTGAAAACTAAACAAACCCAACACAAAAACATACAAAACCACAGAACTCAAAACTACGATGAAAAGGGAACGTAAGGAGAACTTAATTTACCAGCAACAACTAGACAACTAAATAGATAAACACAAACCAGAATTAACAGAAAGCAACACTGAATGAAGAACTAACATAGGACACTACAAACTACAAAACTCAAAAATACTCAACAAACAGACAAAGCAGGAGACAAACTATACAGAACGTTAATGGTGACAAATTAACAAAATGACGAGTAGTAGAGTATTATTACTACTATAGAGTAGTCTATGGTCTGGCAGAGAGTGACTGAATGAACCGGGTTTTTATGGAGGGAGGTGATCAGTGGCAGGTGAGGTGTTTTTCGCAGCTGTCTTGAATGTAGGTGATGAGAGCAGGTAACCAGGGAGCTGGAAAGAAGGTGAGGGAAAGCAGGGCTGAGTGAAAGGGAGAGAGAGGGAACGGAAAAGAGAAAGAAAGAAAGAGGGAGACAGGCAGGGCAAAAGCGGGGATCATGACAGTTTTTCAATTTTTAGACCATTATTTGAGAAGCATTGCAGTAACTTTGAGGTTTTTGGTCTTTTTTGAATGACTGTGTTTATAGTGCTCCATAGACCCTTGATATTATTCTTATTCTTTTGTAGTAGAGTGCTGTAATATTGCTTTTTGCAGTGCCTTAGTATGTTAGTGAGCTTATTCTTGTATTTTTTGTATTTAGTTTCTGCCTTTTCTGTTCTATTCTTCACAAAATAGGAATATAGTTGATTCTTCTTTTTACAAGCATTTTCTAATCCATTGGTCATCCAGGGGAGTGTAGACCTCTTTTGTTTACAATTTACTTTTGTGATTGGAAAGTGTTGGTCATAGAGATTTTTAAATATCTTTAGAAATGAATTATAAGCTGCATTTACATCCGTTTCTTCTAAGAGGGATTTCCAGTTATGGTGTGCTAACTTTTCTTTAAATGAACTCAAGGTTTCTTCATTTATCATTCTTATATATTTTGTACTAGATTTTTCAATAATTTTATTTTTTGTTGTTTTTAGATTATAAAGCACAAACACTGGTAGATGGTCACTTATATCTGTAAGCAAAATCCCACTTGAAATATCTTCATTTAATATATTTGTGTAAATATTATCAATGAGTGTAGAACTTTTAGTAGTTATGCGTGTAGGTCGTACAATTTCTGGACATAACCAAAGACTATAAATTGTATTCACAAAGTTCTCTGATGGCTTGTGCCTGTTTGCTTTTAATAAATCAATATTAAAATCTCCACACATGAATAATTCTTTTTGTCCAAGTTTGCTATATAAGTTTACAATGCTATCAACAAAGGTATCAATACTTGTTCCAGGAGTTCTATAAATGCAGCTTACCAATACATTCTTTCTATTCTGAAATAATAGTTCAACAGTAAGACACTCCATTATTCCATCTATTGCAATAGTCATATTTTTTTACTTCATTAATCTGTAAATTATTTCTTACATATAATGCAACTCCTCCTCTCGTTTTGTTTTTTCTATTTTGTGTAAACATTTCATATCCTTCCATCATAAACTCATATTTGTCATCTTGTATCCATGTTTATGTAATTGCTATCACATCAAAAGGCCTTATAAATTTACTGAGAAACTCTCTTAAACCATCATATTTTGCATTTAGACTACAGCAATTTAAGTGAATTATCGACAGTGTGTCATTTTGAACTATTGGAATTTCATTATACTGGTAATATTTGCATATATTATTCATATTTCCAAAAAAATTTGCATCAGTGTCAACATTATATAAAAGGTTTTGGTCAACATACATTTTTTTAGAATACGCGCTTGCCTTGCGATGTCTGCGTTTTTTTTAGTTAAGTGTTCATTGATGTACACGTTTGTTCCCTTCAGCTTTTTCCCCTGTTTGAGCACTGCTGTTTTTTGTTTTCTGTTGACAAATCTGATGATCACTGCAGTTGGACGTTTGTCTCTCTTCGGGAGCGGGTGGCAGGCCTCAATGTCTTTTGTATCCACAGTAATACCTTTGGTGTTAAGAAAAGTCACCACCTGCTGTTCCGCTGACTCCTGGTCCATCTCTGTGGGTTCTCCTGTGGCTGTAGACGCCGCCTTCGCGTAAGATCGTGGCTTAATTATTATGCCAGTAACAATCAGGTCATTTAGACTGCTGTACTGCTCGAGATCCAAGACATGATTTTCCAGTGCGCTTATTCGTTTGTCTTTCTCTTGGTTTTGTGTCTTTAATTCCTTAATTTCAGCCATAAGGGTCATTATTGTTTTTTGTTGATTTGCGATAGTGTCCGTTTGCTCCAAAACTTTGCAGAGCGATTTCTTTATTTCCTCCAGTTCATCCTCCAATCCCGTCGCTGTCTCTTTGGGGGGCATCTTTGTTTGCAGGACTGTCCGGGCATCCAGCGCTGTCCACCAACTTGCTCTCCGAAGACAAACCCTGCGGTGGACGCCTGTTAGCTCAGACGCCCACAGATATCACTGAGTTGTCTTTCTCTTTGAAGCAGCAGCAATGATCCAGCAAAAGCCCAGTCCCGTGTCCTATAACCCCAAATCCGCTGTATGACCATGTAGTTAGCCCTTTAGTTGTACCACCCTCGGCTAAAGCCGGGGTAGTCGGGGTCCAAGCCCCAGGCTAACGGCTAGCCAACTAGCCGGCTTAGCTGTAACTGTGTCTCTGTTGACAGTAAGATCCACCGAAACCTTCACTGGGAAAGTTGTGACCATAAGCCAGTGCGTTAAAAGTAAGCACTATAAAACACAGTCACGAATGAGTCCAATGTTTTATGTTTTTCAAAGTTTTCCCTTTAGCGTGAGCAGCCCACACTCGTCACCAGGAAGTCCGCTAGATGCAATGGACGCTGCGTGCGAGGACATCCCAGGTGACAAGTGTAGGGGATGGTTGAGACATTCACGCCGTTTCTTCCCTCGCTGCATCGCAAGGGAGAATACACGTTGTGATGTCGATGAAAATCTGTGGCCAGACAGCAGCGAGTGGACGACCAGGAGGACGAGGACGACAGCCAGGAGGGCCAGAAGAGGGAGAGTGAGGACGGTGGTCAGGAGAGGGAGGGTGAGGATGGTGACCTGTAAAGAAGTTAGTTCTGATAACTCCAGTTTCATTTACAGCACATAGGCTACATATAATATCCTTGTTTTTTTGTTTGTGTTTATAGCCTATTACAGTATGTTATGCTGTATAGATTTTGTCTTTACTCTGATGTATGGAAGTTACTTTATGTGTGTGAATAAAAAATTATAATTTCTTGGCAGTATGAGTGCAATGTGTGATGTCAAACCTTGGATGCTACTCTTACTATGAAATCCTATTTTTTCAGTTTTATACACAATTGTATTCTGTTAGCTCGGGGGTCGGCAACCCGCGGCTCTAGAGCCGCATGCGGCTCTTTAGCGCTGCCCTAGTGGCTCCCTGGAGCTTTTTCAAAAATGTTTGAAAATGGAAAAAGATGGGGGAGGAAAATATATTTTTTGTTTTAATATGGTTTCTGTAGGAGGACAAACATGACACAAACATTCTTAACGTTTTCCAATGCTGTAAAAATGTGTAGAATAAATATTAAATTTCAACATTTCTGTCAACGAAGATTTGCGTCATAGCCTGCGACACACGTTTCTATCAGCAGGGCGGGATGCCAGGCAGGTGGCTGATGTAAACAAACCGGCGGCTGTGTGATGGGCCATGGATCCCAAAGGGAAAAAGAGAAAAATAACTGAGGAGAACAGAGGATTCAACGTTTCTTGGACCAAATCATTTGCATTCATTGCCAATGCGGAAGGATTGCCTGAATGTTTGCTCTGTAACGAGAAGTTGTCAAATAACAAAAAGAGTAATGTGGAAAGACATTTCCAGGGAAGGCATGCTACATTTGCAGCCGAGTACCCAGTTGGGAGTGAGAGAAAAAGTGCAATTGCATTACTTCTGGAGAAATTAGAGGAGCGCAAAAATAGATTTAAGAAGTGAATTGCTTCTCCAAACTCCACTACTGCTGCAAGTTTTGTTGCAACCCGGGAGATAATAAAGCGTGGAAAACCGTTCACAGATGGTGACTACATGAAGGAGTCATTCATCAATATATCAGAACACCTGTTTGCAGACTTCAAAAACAAAACCGAGATAATACAGAAAATCAAAGACATGCCTCTCTCCGCTAAGACAGTGAAGGAAAGGGCCATTAAAATAGCAGGCAACATCACCGATCAGCAAATCAAGGACATTAATTCAGCGCCAGCATACTCAATTGCCTGTGATGAGTCGTGTGATGTGATCGATATTGAACAGACTGCGCTTTTATGCAGGTATGTGAACTCCGATGGGCCGCAAGAAGAAATTATCCAATTAATACCACTGAAAGGCCAAACACGGGGGGAGGACATATGTGAGGCTGTGCTGAAGTGTTTAAATGACAATGGAATAAACACCAACCACCTGATTTCAGTGGCTACAGATGGGGCACCCAGCATGAGAGGATCAAAAAGGGGGTTTGTGACTTTGCTACAGAAAGCATTGGATCGAAATCTGCTTGCATTCCACTGCATCTTGCATCAAGAGGCACTGTGTGCACAAACATTCCCATCGGAGTGTATGGCGGTGATGAACCTTGTCATCGAGATGGTGAACAAGATAATTGCAAAAGCACTGAACCACCGTCAGTTCCGTGCATTGCTTGATGAAGTTGACAGCGAATATTCCGATCTCCTGCTACACAACAAGGTCCGATGGCTGTCCAGGGGTGAGGTTTTGCGTCGCTTTGTCGCTTGTTTAGAACACGTGAAAACATTCCTGAAAAGCAAAAACCTGAACTACCACGCAACTGGAAGATACCGAGTGGCTCGAAAAACTGCACTTTTTGGTGGATATGACAAGCCACCTAAACAAGCTGAATGAAAGTCTCCAGGGGCGGGGAAACACTGCACTGCAAATGCTGGAAGCTGTTTTGTCATTCGAGCGCAAGCTGACTGTCTTTGCCAGAGATGTACAGCGAGGCACGCTCTCCCACTTCCCCTCACTGAGAGAATTCAAAGAAGCCCATCATGATCACACACTCAACGGTGATTATTTACAAGCTGCGATCGTTGAAATGCAAACTGCATTTGGGAGCAGATTTTGCGAGTTCCGAAAGGAAAAAATGACACTGTCTTTCCCTGTCACACCCCTGGAGATTGACCCGTCCTTGTTGAGCACATTTCCAGGAGTAAATCAAGCTGACCTTGAAATGGAAATGGCTGATATAGCCGACAAAGATTTATGGGTGTCCAAATTCAAACGTCTGACAGCCGAGCTTGAAGACGTCACTCGCCAGAAAGCCCAGCTTGCCCAAAGCCACAAATGGAGCGAAATTGAAAGCCTCCCAACACCCGAGAAACTTGTCTATGACACATGGAATGCTCTTCCTGACAGTTATAGGAACATGAAGACATATGCATTTGGAGTATTATCCATCTTTGGATCAACATACCTGTGCGAGCAGATATTCTCAAACATGAACTACATCAAATCAAAATATCGCACCCGCCTCACAGATGAGAGCTTGCAGTCCTGCGTCAAGATTAAAGT